>JAULAV010004434.1:0-25017 GCA_030789695.1 Scilla litardierei
ATATCAATCCATATGCTATAGTTTGGGTGATGGTTAGTATCTGTTTTGTAGCCAAGTTAAGTAGGGATGAGAATGGGCATGCCTCATCATCATCCCTACAAATCCTTCACTAATTCTACAAATCCTTCACTAATTCTTTCTAGAATTAGTGCCTTCACTAATTCTTTCTAGAATTAGTGAAGGATTTGTAGGGATGATGATGTGGCATGCCGAATTGGAAGCCCAAGCGGGCTTTGGGCTTGCCCATTCTCATCACTAACGTTAAGGTATGCATAGTGTCAATCTCGGCAGTAAAATCCAAAACTGGGAATAACTCTGAAACTATGTTTTTCTGGGCAGGACAGATTCTGTCTTGTGTATTCATTTTAGCATATTTTTTGTTTAAGACGCCAAAAACGATGATTCAATATAATTTGGAACGCTTATGAAGTCATCTACAACTTTTTTTAGAGACCGAACTCATATTTTGACTGCACTTATACTGAAACCGCTGATCTTTATTTGTATATCATTTTTAGGCATATTCTACTCTGTATTGTTCTTAGGCATATTCTGCCACTCTGTATTGTTCAAGACCATAGCTCCCTCCACAACTGTCCAAATAATTCATTCTGGGACATTCTGAAATCCCCATTAAATTACATATAACTTTCATGTTAAGACTTAAACCAGATTATGGCTACAAGTAACTTCTAGGAACTGTTCTTTTCAATAGCCAGAATCGAACAGATTCTGAATTTGTTTATTGCTATGTGTAAGGTGTTTATGTGTGTGATATGGATGCTATAGTATGCCCTCTCATGCTTCTAAGTTCTTGTGGAAATTGTAATGTAAAATGTGAATGCATGATGTGTGGGTTGATGTTGTTATGCCTAAGTTGGTTGTAGTGGTATGGGTGTTATGGCTTCATATAATGTTTTGTGATATATAACAATGGTTAAGGGTATGCACAAGGTGATGCATAACCCAATTGTGATGTGATGAAATGGAAAATGAATTGAAAGAAGATGGACATATGAAGCCATGCCACATGATCTTTAAACCACTTCTGCATCACAACATTAGTCCATCATATGTCTAATAGCATGATGATTGATAAATGGCAAGTAGAAGTGGTGGCACCAGTTATGGTTATGTTTCCATGACGTGTTCTAGTGTAGTTCTTGTTTATATTGAATATGTCCATGTTGCATTCCTTTTTAATCTCCTATGCATGCATCATTCCATGCTCTCTTTTTTTGCAACTTGCATCATTGCACACATTTGTAGTTAGTATCAATGAGAAACATAATGTCATATTAGAATTATGGATTCCTATTGGACACGCTTTGATGTGGGTGACTTATTAACTGATATCTTAATACTGAAAATGAGATGAGAGTTAACGATTATTTGGAATTCTTGGTCCATTCGAAGATGGGTGAGATTCCAGACACGAGTTGGTGGGAGCATGTGTAAAATGTAGGTGCTAAGGAGTGGACATGGATATTAGTCTCACTTTCACTCCCGACAGCCGGCACAGGGAGTGGGCAGGGTTAGAGAGGCCCATGGGTGTACTCGTGATGCACCATGTGGTAGAGGAAAGACCACCTCACTCCCGAAACGGGGGAGTTACGAGGCCCCTACAGTGCTCATGTCGCTGATAGGGGTAACACTGTATTCACCCACCTTGGGTGAAGTGCAGCTCCTTAGTGTCCTACAATTTACATGGACTTCCAAATATTAATTAAATGCATAACTTTAAGTTTAATACCATTTAATCTGTGAATGTTGTTGTTACGACCTGATGGCCGGCCCAGAAAATAAAGACCCAAATAGTTGAAGCCCAAGCGAACAGCTCACCGGCCAGCCGGAATAAGAGCAAGCCCAAATGGGAAGCTCGCCCCACTACTGGGAAGCTCGCCTGACCGAACGGCAAGCTTGCCTACTCACCGAACAAGAAGGACAGACGGATAAAGACATGGGACACCGAGCTCGGCTCTCTCCGAAGGCTACCTAGCAAGCACAAATATCTATGACATGGTGACGTAGGGCCACCTACACCTCCAATTAATGCCAGAGGTTAAAGACGAGAACTGATGGTCGCCCATCGTGTCTACATTAATACACAAATATCTCTGACACTCTTTGACATTCAGTTAATGATAGGTCAAGGCGGTGTGATAATATCTCTAACACCCTTGTCGACCGATCGCTTCGCCATTAATGCTCCAGTCGAGCTCCAGCTAAGCGGAAGCGAAGCTGTTTGGATGTCACTCAACTGACTCTCCCCACTATAAATACCCCCCTCCAGTCAGCAATGAGGGGGTTGGTTAGTTAAAATCATAACTCACATTCAATACACAATGTCGGATATCATCCACATATCTGTGCCTTCCTCACAAGCTCGCCACACAAAGTCGTTCTATTTTAAGATCGGCATGTGTGTCCGACCTACTTCTGAAGAGTCGTTTACTGACTTAATCATCGGAGAGTCTACGGGTTGACAGCCAACCCAGCCTTTTTGACGAGCTGCTCGTCATGCAGGAAGCTCGGCCCATCTACCAAGCGGTCGACGACCTTCGAGCGACTTGGGATCCTACATCTCCACGATCGAGTTCCTAGGCGTACAAGTCTCTACAAAAACCCCATTAACTTGTAATCACCGTACCCTTGATTCCCTACTATACAAATTTCATTGTTAGGCGGATTTAACCTGCAACTATTGGCACCGTTTGTGAGAACTTAGGGTTACACCCCCATGTCAGGCCCCACACGTAGTCACCACAGTTCCCGTCGTGGCAAGACGCCCATGGCCGAGGAGTCACGTTCTCCCGGAAGGACTCCTCGCTGGATCTACACCTTGAGGGGTCGGCTGCTGTCATTCAGGCCGCGGCCCACAACATCTATGAGAACTTTGAGGCCTTCACCAAGCTGATGAAAAATTGGGCCGCTGCCAGACCCAGGGGGTCCCCTCCATCCGAAGGCCCCTCTAGGCCCCAGAGCATGAGGCGTGACCTCCTCCCTCAGTTCGAAGAAGAAGCGGCCGCTCGACAAAGGCAGCTCGACGAAGAGGGAGCGGCCTCTCTGCAGAGGCAGCTCGACGAAGAGGAAGTGGTCGCTCTGCAAAGGCAGCTCGACGAAGAAGCGACCGTTCGACAGCGTCGGTTCATCGTCGCTGCGAGGGAGAGGCTCCGAGAGGGGAGCCGAGGAGTCCCCCAGGCGTCGGCTCCGGGAGTACGAAATTCCCACAGGCCGAATCACGCTGCTGAAAGTCACCGGCGCAGGATATCATGGAGCCCGAGACAAGAAGAACGCTCGCACCGGAGCAGATGTCTCCATCGGTCAGAACGCCACTCTCTAGGCGTAATGACCGGCGGCAACGGAGCCGCGATCGAAGTATGACCCCCAGGGAGCGAGAGAGGAACACCCCTGAGTGTCGAGGTGGCTCATTCGGTGGTTCCAATCAGCGGCGAGAATTTCAGGGTGGCCGAAACGTCTCCCGAAGGTCGCCTACGCCTCCCCTGCCCTGAAGAGGCCAACCCGCAGACCAAGAGGGTGATCTCAACCCTAGTGCCTCATAAGTTCAAACTCCCCCAGTTCGAACTATATGATGGTTCGGGCGACCCCCTAGATCACGTACAACGGTACCAGGGAGTCATGGAGATTCACGAAGCAGATGACACGCTCCTCTGCCGGGATTTCCAGACGACCTTGAGTGGTACAACGGCTTGCCCGATCGCTCCATCGACTCGTACGACGATCTCTCCTGCAAGTTCTGTCAGCAGTTCTTGGCCGGGTGGAGAAGGAGGAAGGCGTTGAAATATCTGTTCACGATAGTCCAGAAGGAGGGGGAGACTATCTGGAAGTTCTTAAAGCACTTCAACGAAGAAAGGCTCAGTGTAACGAGCTGCAGAGATGAGCTCGTCATGGCGGCCTTCAAGAAAGAGCTGGCAAAATCCGCCTGTCGACCTCGATGCCCTCTTCTCTCGGGCGGAGAAGTTCATGCTTAGTGAGGAGGCTTTGGGGACGTTGAAGGAGGTCGTACCAGCCAAAACACCTCGTGCCGAAGCACGACCCAAAGACCGGCCAAAGCAAGAGGACAGCCCCCAAGTGTGTGGTCAAGACCGCCCCCGAGGGCACGACCAAGGAGGCGACCGATGGCGCGACCAAGGATGCCCCTGAGAGCAAGACCGCGTCGGCACGCCGAGGGTGTTCCCCAACCCCAAGAACCCCGCTCCGAAGAACAAGCCCGAAGGAGCACCGGAAGCTCAATACTCGAGGCTCAACACCTCCCTTGTGGAAGTAATGAGAGCAGCCATGGCGGCCGGGCTGCTCAGAGAGACGCCCCCGGAGATGAAGACAAAGCCCGTCACAAGAAATCAACAGAAGTATTGTCGATATCATTAAGACCATGGGCATGATACCGACGAGTGCTACTCCTTAAAGAGGGACATTGAGCGGCTGATTCAGGACGGGCATCTCAAGAGGTTCGTCGGCGAGCGGAGGCCGGGGCGCGAGGGTAAAGCGCCTGCAGGAGTTGTTCGGCCGACCCAAGCCCAGAATGCCAAGCAAAATGCCCATCAACTGATCGAGCCGATCATGCGCGTAACTGTCATATGTGGGGGACCGGCCCCGGGCGGCACATCAGCATCGGCTCTAAAGATGTATGCTTGGCAGGTCATGTCTTTGGACGCGGGCACGGGGGCAAAGCGAAGGAGGGTAACTCGTCCCCCCATCCCCTTCTCTGATGACTACCTGGAGAGGGTCGAGCTACCGCATGAAGACGACATCGTCATCGAGGCTTTCATTGGGTCGGCCATCGTGATCGACACCGAAAGCTCGTGATCGACACCGGAAGCTCGTGTGACATCTTATTCTTGTCCACGATCGAGAGGATGGGGCTAAAGGACGCATAGCTGAATCCATGCACGGGCCCAATCGTTGGCTTCACCGGCCATTCGGTGCCCATTGTAGAAGTGATAACCTTGCCAGTGAACCTGGGGGAGAAACCAAAGGTCGTCACTCGGATGACGCAGTTCTTTGTCGTCGACGTTGATTCAGCGTACATCGACATTATTGGGCGGCCCTACATGACCCCCATCGAAGCTCTCCCCTCGTTGCTTCATCAAATGGCGAAGTTACAGACTCCACTGGGAGTCGGACATGTGAGGGGATGCCAGAAGCTCTCCCGAAGCTGCTACGTCGGCTCCATCAAGCACAAAAGGACCAAGCAAGCCCTGCCGATCGATCTCTTCGACGGTCGGGAGGACCTTGTTGGTCGACGACCGGCTTCGGTGGAGGACGTAGAGGAGGTGCTAGTGGTGGAGGAAGCGGACAAGACCGTGTCTATAGGCACAAAGCTGCCCACCGAGCTGAAGGCGGGGCTTGTCGACCTCCTTTGGGAGAATGCTGATATTTTCACATGGTCACCTACGGACATGCCCAGAATTGACCCAACGGTGATCGCCCACGAGCTACATGTAGTTCCGGATGCTTGCCCCATCAGGCAGAAGAAGCGGAGCATGGGAGGAGAAAAGATGCGTGTTTCGAGCGAGGAGGTAGATCGGCTCCTTGAGGCCGGATTCATCCGAGAAGTCAACTGCCAGACTGCCAGACTGGCTCGCCAATGTGGTGATGGTAAAGAAGCCCAGCGGCAAATGGCGTATGTGTGTGGATTTCACCAACCTCAACAAGGCATGCCCAACGAACAACTTTCCTTTGTTGAGGATCGACCATCTGGTGACAATGCCTCCGGGTACGAGCTACTGACCTTCATGGACGCCTTCTCTGGCTACAATCAAATTCAAGTGGCGCCGCACGATGAGGAGAAAACGTCATTCGTCACCGACCGGGGGATATTCTGTTATACAAAGATGTCATTCGGACTAAAGAACGCCGGGGTGACCTATCAGCGGATGGTAAACAAAATCTTTCATCCCCAGATCGGAAGGAATATCGAAGTGTACATTAACGATATGCTGGTCAAATCAAAGAAGGCCGAGGATCACCTCGCCGACCTTGAAGAAACCTTCCACAAGGTGAAACGCTACAACCTACGGCTCAACCCGGCCAAATGCATATTCGGCGACCAGTCTGGGAAGTTCATTGGCTTTATGATTACCAAGCGAGAGATTGAGGTGAACCCCGACAAGATATCCGCCCTCATCAACATGAGCGAGCCGAGGACGATCAAAGACTTACAAGGGCTGAATGGGCGGATCGCCGCACTGTGGAGATTCATGTCAAAGTCCGCCGAGAGGTCCTCTGTTCTTTAAAATATTGCAGAAGGCCCTCACTATGGAGAAGGGTGCGAGGAAAGAAGTCGAGTAGGACAGCTCTTGCGCACAGGCCTTCGGCGATCTAAAAGCATATTTGCAAAGCCTGCCGCTGCTCGCGAAGCTGGAGGAAGGAGAGCGACTCGGCCTCTATCTCGCCGCCACCGAGGATGCCGTTAGCTCGGTCCTAATCAAAGAAGATGGAGGCATCCATAGGCCGGTCTACTATGCCAGCCGAGTGCTCCGGGAGGCGAAGACCCGATACAGCCCTATAGAGAAATTCGCCTACTGCTTAACTCTGACGACGAGGAAGGTTCGACCCTACTTCCAGGCGCACACCATCATCGTCTACACCAACTCGCCACTCGAGAAGAATCTGAAGATGCTGGAATGATCGGGCCGAATGTTGAATTGGAGCGTCGAGCTTAGCGAGTTCGACATCGTCTACAAACCCAGGGCGGCGATCAAGGGTCAGGCGCTGGCTGACTTCGTGGCGGAATGCACGGTCGAAGAGCTTGCTGAAGCTTCGTTAAATGCTCGGCCGAGTGTGGAACAACAGATGCTGGATCGGCCACAGGCTCGGGGAGCAGAGCCGGCATCGTGATAGAGACCCTCGAAGAGAGCTTGCTGGAGTATGCCCTTTCGCTTCAATTTTTCAGCAACCAATAATGTGGCGGAGTACGAGGCCACCCTCAATGGGTTGAAGCTCTGCCGAGCGCTTGGGGCGACAAATGTGCTGCTGATTAGCAATTCGAGGCTCGTCGTCAAACAAATACAAGGCAGCTTCGAAGTAAGGGAGGACCTGATGAAGCGGTATCTAAAGTACGCCCGGGCCAAGCTCCTAAAGTTCAGAAGAGCATAGATCCAGCATCTGCACTGGTCAAACAATCTCCGGACCAACGCACTCTCAAAGTTGGCGTCTTCTTCTCCGACCAAGATAGGGAAGGCTATCCACGTCGAGAACCTGCTGACACCAAGTACAGAGGAAGACGAGCTGTTGTGCATCGACCAGGAGCCATCGTGGATGACCCCGATCATAGCATACTTAGAGACCGGGCCCTACCCAAAGACAGTCTAGAAGCGCGAAAGATCGAAAGACGGGCCTTGACGTTCGTGATCTTCGACGGCGTGCTTTATTGGAAGCGTCGCGCGAGATACGACGTCTTGCCTAATTTAAAACGCATTGGAGCGGAGCAGGTCGTCCACGAGATACATGAGGGTCTCTGCGGGAATCACTACGGCGACCGCACCATAATGCACAAGGCGATCCGTCAGGGCTATTATTGGCCGACCATGCTGGACGACGCGACCAAGTATGTCAGGCGATGTGAGGAGTGCCAAAGATTCTACAATCATACAACCGCCCCGCCTAC
The DNA here is from genome assembly GCA_030789695.1 of Scilla litardierei. Lineage (NCBI taxonomy): Eukaryota > Viridiplantae > Streptophyta > Magnoliopsida > Asparagales > Asparagaceae > Scilla > Scilla litardierei. The sequence continues at coordinate 7,631 of JAULAV010004434.1, forward strand.
CGACCTGATTCCAATCATCAGCCCGGTCCCGTTCGCCAAATGGGGCCTCAACATCCTTGGACCATTCCTAATGGCGTCGGGTGGAAGAAAGTTTCTCGTCACCGCCGTCGACTTCTTCACTAAATGGATCGAGGCGGAGCCACTAGTGCTCATCACCTGGAAAGAGATGAAGAACTTCGTCTGGAAGTCCATTATATGCCGCTTCAGGGTATCCCGCTCTATAGTAACGGACAACGGGAAGCAGTTCAACTATGCTGGCTTCAGAAGCTTCTGCTCGAACTGGGGTGTCAACCTCCAATTCGCCTCCGTTGCGCATCCACAATGCAATGGTATGGCGGAAGCGGCGAACAAATGCATCCTCGAGCCCCTGAAGAAGAAGGTCGGCAGCGCCCACGGATCTTGGCCCAACGAGCTACCCGGCATCCTTTGGTCCTACCGCACGACCTACAAATCTTCAACCGGCGAGAGCCCCTTCATGCTCGCCTATGGAGCGGAGGCAGTCGTTCCGGTGGAGGTAGGCAAGGAATCCCTCCGGCTCATGTACTTCAACGAAGAAGCCAATCTGGAAGGCCTCGACATCAACATCGAGCTCATCGACGAGGTAAGGGACCGTGCTCTGATTAGCCTCATCAAGCACAGTCAGATGATGGCCAGGTTCTACAACTCCCGCGTGAAGAAGCAGAGCTTCAAAGTCGGCGACCTCGTCCTCAGAGATGCGACCTTCAAACCAGAGATCGGCCGTCGAGGAAAGCTCGCTGCAAAATGGGATGGCCTTTACAAAATAACCGACAGTGTAGGGCCGGCGACCTACATATTAGCAACAATGGAGGGCGAGGAGTTAGCTCATCCGTGGAATGTCGAGCACTTGCTCAAATATTATCAATAAAATGTGTTCTGAGTTTATTGTCTCAATTTGAATTCCAGCTCCTTTTCTAAAATCGAAACACCTCAACAAAAGTTGGCTTGACTGTTGGGAGCAAGCTACCTCGCAACAAACAAAGATCCGTGGCAGGCATCCAAGCTGCGCCCACGAAATGTCGCCGAAGGACCTGGGGCAGGTTTCCGAGCTGCGCCCCTTACCCTTCCAAAGATCCGGGGCAGGCTTCCGAGTTGCGCCCCCGAAAGGTCGACGAAGGACCTGGGACGGGCTTCCGAGCTGCGCCACTACCCTTCCAAAGATCCGCGGCAGGCTTCCGAGCTGCGCCCCCGAAAGGTCGTCAAAGGACCTGGGGCAGGCTTCCGAGCTGCGCCCTACCCTTCCAAAGATCCGGGGTAGGCTTCCGAGCTGCGCCTCCGAAAGGTCGCCGAAGGACCTGGGGAAGGCTTCCGAGCTGCGCCCCCTCCCTTCCAAAGATCCGGGGCAGGCTTCCGAGCTGCTCCCCCGAAAGGTCGCCGACGGACCTGGGGCAGGCTTCCGAGCTGCGCCCCTCCCTTCCAAAGATCCAGGGCAAGCATCTGAGCTGCGCCCACGAAAGGTCGCCGAAGGACCTGGGGCAGGCTTTCGAGCTGCGCCCCTACCATTCGAAAGATCTGGGGCATGCTTCCGAGCTGCGCCCCCGAAATGTTGCTGAAGGACCTGGGACAGGCTTCCGAGCTGCACCCCCTACCCTTCCAAAGATCGGGGCAGGCTTCCAAGCTGCACCCCCGAAAGGTCGCCGAAGGACCTGGGGCAGGCTTCTGAGCTGCGCCCCCAAAAGGTCGTCTAAGGGAATGAATCTGTTACATTAAATGTAAGGAAGATACTGTTACATTAAATGTAAGGGTCGACCAAAGCACCCTAGACAAAGGGCACCGATCTAACTGCACAGTCTTTCTAAAAAAAGTATCTACTCAACATTCCGCCCCTCCTTGACCCTAAGCTCGTCCACACTGAATGTTGGGGGCATACACATGGGGGACAAGGCGCACGAACAACAAGCAAAGAAATTTTTTTCATTCAAATTGTCATCATATTTACACTGTATTTACAAAAAGTCCTTGACTTAAGACAACAAAAACAAAAACAACAAACTAAGCATGGCCCCAAGATCGGCCCTACATTGGCACCCCCCAATTATGAAGCCTCCACTCGTTCGCCACCTCCCTGGACCTGAGCATCCGCCTGTTCGTCGTCGGCCGGTGCCCCTGTATGTTCGTCACCAGCTGGGATGGTAGCCTCCTTCTAGTCATCAGAGACTGTCGACAACCTGGAAAAGTCAATCTCCAGGTTGGGGTGAAGCTTCCCCAATCCCTTCTTGATTCTCCTAAGGCCCTCCTCCATGCCCTCCTCGAAGCCCTCGGCCCTGGTATCCGTCAGAGTGCGGACGAACTCCTGGAGCTGATACTGGCGGACGGCCTCCACCTTGATCGCATCAAGGTCGATCTCCTCCAGCTCCTCTACACACCTCTCAAGGTTGGCAGTCTTCTTCGAGCTGGCCTCCCTCTCCCTGACAAGGATATTCTCAGCAGCGACCCTCTGGACTTCTTCGTCCTTGGCTGCTCCGCCTCCTACTTAGCTTTCTCCAGCTCGGAGATCGTCACCTTCTGGGTCGCGTAATACTTCCTGAGTTTCGCCAACCTGTCCTCCAGGACCTTCTGCTTCTCCTCGGCCTCCTTCTTCACGGCCTCGAGCTCAACCTCCTTCCTCCCAAGAGCTGCCTCGGCCTTGTTCACCACCGCAGAGGGACGTTGGAGGGACACCAACACTGCGGCCGTCTACATATGAAATAAGAGACATGAGCGCACCTAAAAGAAGAGTAGAGCTGTATTTTGTATAAAAAGAGCGACGAACCTGCATGTTGAACCAGACGGCTGTGTCACAGAGCCGCTCAACATCGATGTTCGCCAAGGACTCTCGGTCCCTTGGCAGCGTGCTGTTCTCGGCCAAGCGGGCCGCAACCCCGGCCTCATCAAAGATCGATTCATGGGCGCCCACCGGATAGAGCGGAGCGGCGGTCTCCCCTGACAAGAGAGCGAGGATCTCGACCTTTTTCGAATTAAAAGTAGCTAGCGCCGCCTCGCAGCTCGAGTGGCCCTGCTTCCTTAGCCTGGACGGCGGACATCCGAAGGGCCAGCGCTCAACATCCGTCGCCCGGCCGATCTGGGTCGACTAGCCGGAGAACCCAAAGGTACGGCCGAGCGGATGGTGATTGCGGCGATCGCGGTGACCGACGGGCCCCGGGACATGACAACCGTTAGATCGGCCCCCTGCTCCTCAACTGGGTCGAGGTCGATGGGGCGACACAATGCCGCCTCGCTCGAACGAGAGAGAAGGGCGGTAGGCGCTGGCTCCACCACTGCCTTCTTGCTCCGCTCCTCCTTCTCAGCCCGAGCGGTAGTCGACCACTCCTTACTCCTCTTCGGCCCGACCTTCGTCGAGCCCTTGGCCACATGCTCCTTTGCCATCTTCTTCATCTCCTCCCTTTAGAGACTCATGGCCGCACCGGTAAAAAGATGACAGATCAGAGTGAGCAAATCAGGAGTGGATCATGAAGCTCAGGGTACCTTCAAGCTAGACGTGCTTGGCAATCTGCTCGTCCGTAACGAGGCCATGGAAGCCTCTTCTTTCCTTGGGGATTTCCTCCAAGATCCTGGCATTCTCTTGGTCGGCCGCCCCAATGACCACTTCGTTGTTCACTTAGGGATTCAGCGTCTCCCAGTTCGACTTCAAAGCTAGGTTCTCAGGCGTCGAGACAAAGACGAACCTCTCCTTCCAGTCTCTTATCTTGCCCGGCAAATTGAGAACGAGAGGTCGACCCCTTCTCGCACAGACATAGTAGTACGTCCTTTTGCGCTTCGCCTCGAAGAAATATTGGAACATCGGCAAGGTCGGACTTATGCCACTGTCGAAGCAAAGGACGAGTAAGCCGATCATAGAGCTGATGGAGTTCAGCACCAATCGGAAGAGGGGGAGTTCGAGGAAGTGTAAGACGAGGAGGAGAAAGGGGTGGAGAAGGAACCGGAGCCCAAGGGCAAAGGTCGAGACGTAGACCCGACCTTGTTATCCCTCGGGGAGTATACCCGATCGGCGTATTCGAGAAGGCAGACAGTGTAGGGCGGAGTGATATACTTGGAGCGAATGAGTGGGACGAAGGAGGTTGGCGTGTGGGCCACTATGGCTAGAATCTCCACCGGGACCTCCATTGAATCTTCGTCGGCCCCCAGGGTCCTAGCGGCCGACCTAGGCCCTTTCACTTTCTTATGGTCCTTATAGACCGTCGACGCCGAGGCGATGGCAAGCTCGACGGCCGAGTCGCCCACATGGCAAAGGTGCTCCTCCGGCCAAGGCACCTCCGGCTCCTCGATGCTACGGCGCTGCCACTCTCCAACTCGCCAAACCACCCCTCAAAAAAGGAATTGGAAGCAGAAGAGGGGGATGAGGCCATGGAAAAGATCGAGGGAATACCTAGAAGAAGAAAGGATGGACGAAGCTTCGACGGCAACGGAGTAGCGATGGCGTGACGGCGTCGGCGAAAGCTCTCAGTACCAACAGGGGAAGTGAAATTTCGAAAACGGATGTGGAAAACTCCCTCTCGATGGCCCCCCATCTCTTTTTATATGGTGGAAGAGTTGATCTCAACCGTTGGAGGCGAGCCATGTGGCGTGATCCGGGCGAGTCCGGTGCCTCGACTTCCCCACACGATCAGATCGGCACGCGCCACGCTCTGAATGGCCAGATGCCTCAATTCTCACCCATCCCCAAATCGTCATGATGACCTAAGAAGATTTGGCGGTCGATTCGAATTAAATGCCGCCGACCGGCCCTCAGCCAATGGAGATACGGCACGTCATCCGAGCCGAGCTGGGCTTTCCGATTCGATCTCGAATGACGGGTGCAATTGTTACGATTTGATGGCCGGCCCAGAAAATAAATGCCCAAATAGTTGAAGCCCAAGCGAACAGCTCACCGGCCAGCTAGAATAAGAGCAAGCCCAAATGGGAAGCTCGTCCCAATACTGGGAAGCTCGCCTGACTAGGCGGGAAGCTTGCCTACTCACCGAACAAGAAGGATGGACGGAGAAAGAACCTGGGACACCAAGCTCTGGCACCGAGCTCAGCTTTCTCCGTAGGCATCCCTAGGCGACCTAGCAAGCACAAATATCTCTGACATGGTGACGTAGGGCCACATACGCCTCCAATTAATGCCAGATGTTAAAAACGAGAACTGATGGCCGCCCGTCGCATCTACATTAATACAGAAATATCTCTGACACTCTGACATTCAGTCAATGCTAGGTTGAGGCGGTGCGATAATATCTCTGACACCCTTGCTGACCGATCGCGTCGACGTTAATACTCCAGCCGAGCTCCAGCTAAGCGGAAGCGACAGCTGATTAGATGGCACTCAACCGACTCTCCCCACTATAAATACCCCCCTCCAGCCATTAATGTGGGGGTTGGTTAGTTAAAATCATAACTCACATTCAATACACAAGGTCGGATATCATCCATATATATGTACCATTATATGCACCATTAATATCAAACTCAAAACTATCAACTATCATAGTCATTATCAATATCATTATTACTATCACTATCATTATTACAACTACATAAATCACTTAATTGGGTAGATGTACTTATCTTTGATGCAGATGCCATGAAGCACATTAGTGCTCTCTCCTCCGTTTTTCTTCCGAGGATGAGGATGATGATTCCTCCGAGCTTTCATCTCCATCACTACGGTCACATGCCACGAAAGCACTCTTATTTGGCTTCTTTAGCTTCTCCTCTTTGTAGCTTCTTCTCTTTCTTCTCTCCTTGTCTTTGTTCTTGTCCTTATCATTGTCCTTGCTTCTTCTTCTCCTATCCTTACTTTCGATTCTCCCATTGTCCGTGTTCCTCTCTCCAATGGACAATCCCTTCTAACGTATCCTGGTTTATTACAACCAATACATATAATTTCAGTAGCTAAATAGGACCTTCGTTTAGAAAACTTACCTCTTAGGAATTTCTAGAAGCTTTGGGAAAGAAGTGACATCGCTTTCTCCTCACGTTCTGAGAATTCGGAGTCCGTATAACTATCTTTGGCCTTGAAAGTAATGCTTTTCTTCTTCGGTTGTGCTACCTCATTCTCTTCATTTAGCTCAATTTCATATGCCATGAGATTGCCCGTGAGCTCCTCCACGGTGACTGTGTTCATGTTATTGGCGTCACTTATGACAGTAGTCTTCGGTTTTTACTCCGGCCTAAATGACCTAATTACCTTCATCACTTGATTATACATAGAATTTTCTTGCCTAATCCAGCAAGATCATTAATAATTTCTGAAAATCTAGTATTCATTTGATTAATAGATTCGTTCTCAAGCATTTTAAATGATTTAAACTTTAAATTTAACATGTTAATACGTGACTCCTTTACTTTGTTGGTCACCTCGTGTGTTACCTCTAACATATGCCAAATTTGATGTGCGGTTTCACATTGAGATACTCTCATTTCCTACAAGTACACAAAATAATACATTCATCGCTTAAGTGTTTAAATCACCTGTCTTTTTGACTTCTTTCTCCCACATCTCAATGGGTGTAGTTGGCCGATGGGATCCATTTTTTGTTATGGCCCAAATGTCCAAGTCAAGTGATTAGAGATAATACATCATGTGTATCTTCCAATTGTAGCAGATGTTGCCGTCAAAGATTGGGGTCGGGAAGTAGAGAAGCCTTCTCTGTGATGTGAAGTTGATGCCATATTTCCAACCTACACTCTGATATCGCGTGTTGGGGATCCTTAGATGACCAGGTAAACACTAGGGGGAATTAGTGTTTCAAATATTAATGCACAAATAAAAATAAATGCCTCTAAATTTAGCTTAAGTCTCTTATGGAAATTACTCCTTAAATACTTAATCAACTCAAATATAACTTGCAAGAAATAGAATATCAATTATACAACGGAAATTAAAACACAAATTTGCAAGTAATGAAATGGAGATAAGAATCACAACGCAAACACAATGATTTTATCCCGGTTCACCCACCTTGGGCTACTCCAGTCCCCAACATCATTGTTGGGATTTTCTACTAACCAACTCTCACCAAAGAGAGCAAATTGTCTCCAATGAGGGCTTACAAACATGTAGGTTCACTTACTAGGATTTTCCACAAGCCAATCAAACTTGCACACAAGTAAGGGTTACAATGAAATACCTCTACTTTAGAGGATCTCCCTCGAGGCGTTTCCAACTCAAATACACAATGAGCACTTACCACGACACTATGCGGTTACTTTTCTTTGAAGATGATGGGTTGAACACTTTTCCTATAGCCAACTTTAGGATTGAAGCTTTTGTGGTGGCTATATGAAAAATGAAAAAGTCCTTTGATCTCTAAGAAGATTGCTCTAACATAAAGAGATCAAGGAAGTAGGACTTAAATGTCTTCTCAAGAATATCAAGATGAAAACTTGATGAGAAGTGGATTTAAGTTAGCTTAAAAGCTTTTTTATTGAAATCAATTTTGGCTTGAAGAGAGCTTGGAGAAAAAGAGTGCTTTGAATCTTTAACAACCTGGAAATATGATCATTACAAGCTCTTAATAACTCCAGCCAACTCCCAGTATTTATAACCCATTTTACCGTTCAAAACTGTTCACCAAATTGCCATTGCAACGGTTGAAATAACAAGATCTCGTAAAATCTGGAATTTTGTCTTTAACCCAGAATAGTCGGATATAGTTCTCATAATAGTCGACTATTTTTAATACTGTAGTCGACTATTTTGAGCAACAGAGGGAATGCATCTTCTCTCAATCAAATAAGTCGGCTACTACTTTAAAAGTAGTCGGCTATAATTCTGATACGTGGGAATTTTGCTCAAAATCAACGTGTAATCATTTCAAAAATACTGCAAAAATTTTCTAAATCATTTTGTGAGTTTAAATGATGTTTTAAAAACTTTTGTGCGTGTGTAGCTTCAATTCAATGGCCTACAAATAATCTAAGAAAATGAATGTAAATTACATCAAAAATACCATATATTGGCTTCTTTGATGCATTACATTGCTCCATCTTCATGTCTTATCTTTCACTTGGTTCTTTGGCATTGGTTTGAGCTTCCACACATCTCTTTAATCTTCCTTGAATGCATTGGCTTTGATTTTCCTTGGATCAAGCTTATGAGTCTTCAATTTGAGTCATGTTGACTTCTTGATTTTAAGGCTTATTTGATGGGCCTAATAAATTCTACACACATGATAAATGAGATTAGTAATAATCATTTGTTAATCATCATCAAAACATAATTAGGTGTACTCAATATCCAACATGCTCTCCCACATCACGTCCTCCCTACCTTCACAGTGTGCGAGTCTTAGCTGTTTAGGGGGCACAGAGATGGCACTGAGGATGAGCTCCGTCCTATGCGACCAAAGACGAGCTTCGAGGCTTATTATCTAAGTTCTGATCTGAGACTTGGAGTGTTCACGTGTCTTCTACCCTAGCTCGAAGGTCCTCTAAGACGACCTAGACTTTTTTCTTAAAAAACAGATTTTATTAATGAAATGGGGCACAGCCCCGTACTTATGAAATGGGCACAACTCGTACAACTGAAAAGATACAATCACGAGACCGGGGCATAAGGAGCCGGTGCTTGATTTAGGGTAAATATTGCAAATTTAACCCCTCATTTAGTGTCATTTTGTGCATATATGATTCGATTTGGCTTCTAATACAAGCGTATTAAGATTATTCATAACTATTAGAAGAATCTCTTGATTTATACAGAAAATGCTATTTTACTAAGTATTTTTGTCTTCTCATATTTTTCATGTGTAGATCTGTGCTATTTACTATGAATTTCTGAAGGCAAAAATACCATTTAAATGTATAAATACGCGGAAAATACAGCGGAAATATGAAAACACGTCGTCCAATCGTATGCACCAGCGCTCCATCTTACGGGACACGTGGCTGCATCCTGGCGCTTCCCGCCTTTATCCAACGGCTGCGGAGCGGGTCGACGCGGCGCCATCTCCACAGTTGCTTCACAATCTAACAACCAAGAAGATCCTCGATCCAGATTCGGATCGTGCGACACTGCAGGCGAAGGCGGCAACTCCGCAGGCCACATGGCAGCACTACCGCCCATCCCGCCCATCCCGCCCATCCCGCATTTAGTGAACGATGCAGATTTTGAGCGGCAGCGGGTAGCGGGTTTTGAGCGCAATTTGAGCGGATCCGAATCTGCTATGAAACGAAACCCACAACCCTTATATAAATACGTATTTGGCCATGGTTTTGGGGATACTCTAGGCGTATTTTGAGCTTTTCAAGATGTAGTTGCCCGTAACTTTTGGAGGCCCTTTAAACAGAGGCAAAGGGCTATTGTTGAAGGAGATCTAGGGTCCAATTGGAGGAATTTGGTGATATTTTTCCTGACTTTTGCCTTGTATTTTGAGTATTAGACGCGTATTTTGAGTATTTGATGATGTATTTGTTTATGAATATTGATTCTTTTCTCTCCATGCATAGCTAATTCCTATATGTGTTGGTTGTGATGTAGTTAGGGCTATGAAATCTTTGTTTTTGATGTCTTTTCGCCCTATTTTGTATGTTATATCGCGTATTTTATTAGTTTCTACACGTATTATTCAAGTATAATCGTTGTTGGTGTACTTGGATCGAATATGATTTTTACGGACTATTCGTATCGTGATCTTTGCGGACATTATTGTGACCCTTGCGTGCACATAATCTTAAATTCCTCATGAAACTATTAATTTACTCGATACTTATGGCACTTTTCGATGGTCTTTTATCGTTATATTTTCCGACGTTCTCATACCCTTGCGGGATGAAACGTTCAGTTATAGAAAAGACATTAATAATCATTGATTGCAAAACCCCTAATGAAATCACGACCAATGCTTACTCTTTATATTGGTACCCTAGTATGGACTTCCCCGTAATTAACGTAGGATTACTTTTTAGTAATTAGAACCTTTACTCCACTATTTCTCCTTCGAAAGGTGGTGGTTTCTTGTCGTATTAATACGCTTTATAAACTGAAATTCGTGGTTTTGCAGGTCAGTTGTCCCGTGGATACGATACTTGGACTCACTAGGATTATTACTTGTTCGATCTCCTATTCTTGGGGGGTAGTGCTTGCACATTTCGAGATGAGTCAGGGCTTCAGAAGACACTATTTTGGCGGTCGCCGACACAGCGGCTTTGATCTCCTCAGTGACAACAGGGTCGACGTCTTGCGCTGGAGCTCTACAAAGGGACCATTCCAAGCCGCTTGAAGACGACCCTTGAGTTGTGAGACTTCCATGCGATCTCCATGGCTATGGTGTTGTTATTAACCCAAAGATTAACACCGGCTAATGATGGCAGAAAATCTCTGCACACCACTGGGTACGTTCCATCTGAACCCACAGTCTATTTACTTCAATGTCCAAGGAGGAAGATGATGAAAGGCACATGAAAATACTTTAACCTGACGACGACGGATCTATATGGAGAAGACGAAGGCAAATGCGAGAGTAAGCACAAAAGCAGAGGCGAGGTTATGTCTAACCTTCATTCTTTATTTAAGCAGAACTGTACTCTCCCCGTGACGAGCTCAGCTGTCCGATCTCGGCCGCGTGTCGACATCTTATGCCAACGACGCTCTGAATTTCTGCACTTTTTGACAGCAATACCTAGGGCATAGTGTACATTAAATGCATGATCTTGATTGATGCCCATCCAGTCAGTACGAGTCACATCACCCGACCTCAACCACCATAGCGGTCGAGCTCTGGGATATGTGCCATTGATACATCATTATTATCTAGGCCCATGAGCCCAGTCGAACCCACACCGTTCGCCAAGCAGCTCAGAGGCTAACATCTTCTTTATTTAAGGCAACAGCCGAGCTGATCGTTGGGCTCCCTCATCAATACCAACCGTTAAGATTGTCATCAATGAAGTCCTGCAATGACAGGCAGTTACGCTCGCCATCACTGGCGATAACTCAGCAATAATGCACCATCAAGGCTGATATGTTGCCCTCTGAACAACCCGCATATACATATAGCCTCTTGGACGAAGGTGAGGCGCGCACGCTCTCTCCCTCCCCCTCTCTCTGAGGTACTCTTCAAGAGATAATTCCTACTCACACCCGTCAGGTACTCTTGCACTCAGGATCTGCTCCGGCCCATCTTTCTACATTTCATCCATAGCTCGGCGCGATAACTACCGGCTGGCCTCCCAACAGATCGACTCTAGTTATTCCGAGCATCCGTTGAGTCTTCATCTGACTTAAGCATCGGAGAGGATTAGGTCGGACCCTAGATCCGACCCCTCTTAACGAGATCTGTGGTGTAGGAAGCCGAAGGAAGCCTATAAAGAGCTCACACTAGAGCATAAGCAGTTTGGACTTGGCCACCAGAGCTCAGACCAGAATGCCAATAGTTTAGACGTGGTGGATATAGCCTGAGCTTGGCTCCAACAGCTCAGACCGAGGACCACTCAACAAGAGATTGACTCCAACAGTACCCAGGAGGCTGAAGGTGGTCCAGAAAAGCTAGGACCTGGTGAACATGCTCGGACGTGGCTCCATCAACTCTGATCATGATCATTCAGCTAGGGGCCAGCTTGCCCAACACTCAAGTCTGTAGTCTACACTATCCCCCACCAAGCCACTGCACATTAGCCCCGCTGGGGGCAACCACCATCCACTTACGAATCAAGACCAGCTCGACCCAGTGTCACATCACCCCAGACCTAATTAGCCGTCAGGAGCTCGGATTGAAGCTTATCTACCCAAGGCTAGCTCGTCAGTTATCCAGTCAACTGTCGACGTCGACGTCATGCAACGACATTTACGTCAACTATATTCTCGTGTAATAAAATACGTGGTGAGAAAACACCCATAAATAGGTTACTCTGATTCAGACTTTGCTGGATGTATTGATTCTCGAAAATCAACTTCAGTATTCATTTTTAGGCTAGATGGTAGGATTATATCATGGAGAAGCGCAACACATACTTTGGTTGCTACGTCTACCATGTAAGCTTAGTCCGTGTCTTGTTTTGAGGATACTTCACATGGTGTATGGATTAAGAATTTCATCTATAGACTTATGATAGTTATTCTATTTCTATACTACTAAAATTGTATTGTCATTGTTGTCTTCATGGCTAGTAACAACAAAGGTGATAGTCGAAGTAGGTGTTGAGTATTGATTCCCCGGATTTGGTTTTGATGATGAGCAAACATAAATATCGTGAACTAACTCCTTTGTGAGCGCAGTTATGGAGATCGTCGCCAAAACTCCACGTATATCAAAAGCGACGTCTCAAGACTTCTCAAAGCGCGTGATCGTGTGCCTGAAGATTGGTTGAAGCTTTAGGAGTATTATTGAAGTCAAGAGATCCGGATTGAAGCTTTGAAGACGGTTCGTCAAGTTTTATTTATAGTCTTCTAGTTTCTTTCCGTAGAATGTTAAGCCTTGAGTAGGTCTTACATTATTAGAGCTAGGATCTTATTAGAAGCCCATAGAAACTTTCCCGAAGCCTTACGCTTCATTTCGCGGCTTCTAGTGCATCTTAGTTGGTTCAAGAAGAAGAACCAACCGACTAGATGGCAATCTAGTCGGTCAGCAATTCTTCTTGAACCGACTAGATCTCCTTGCTCATTTCAGCTCATTCACTGTTGACTAATTAGTCGGTCCAAGAAGGTTCACCGACCGACTAGTTGTCAAACTAGTTGGTTTGGAATCCTTCATGGACCGACTAGTTATATCTTCATTTTCACAGCCTGAGCTACTGTTTATTGTTAGTCGGTCAAAGAACAATCATCGACCGACTAGTTGAGAAACTAATCGGTTAGGATTTGTTCTCTGACCGACTAGTTCTCCTTGATTTCAGACTATACTATTTCAACTCTTAGTCGGTCAAAGAACACACACCGACCGACTAGTTGTGAAGCTAGTCGGTTGGCAAGTCTTCTTAGACCGACTAGTTTTTTATTGTCTGAACTTCTCTTTTGGCTGTTCTTCAGTTAGTCGGTTCATGTTGAATCACCGACCGACTAGTTGAGAAACTAGTCGGTCAGTGATCCTTCTTTGACCGACTAGACTGCTTCAGAATAGAGCCGTTGGAGCATTAAATGCCACGATTTTTGCTCTCTCTTTCCTCTATCCTGTATATACTTGGAGGGGTTCTTTCCTAGTATTCAAGGCTGCAATTTTAGAGGTTTAGAGAAATCAAAGAGGAGCAATTTAACTCTATTCCAAAGCTCTCTCTTCTCACAAGAATCTCTCCCTCAACTTCTTGAGCCCTAATTCCTCAAGAGAGATTCTCTCCATTGTGAGCCTCTCAAGCTAAGAGCTTGATCCAAGGTCACCAACTCCACCCTAGGCTTCTATTGCTGGTCAACTTCTTGGAGCTAGGGTTTGGTGCCTTCTTCCTCAAAATCCTTCTTGCCATAATATTGGTAAGTTTACTCAAGGTATAGGATTTTGTTGGTAAGTATTTCATTGTTTCATTTACTTTGTTTGCAAGTGTTTCTCTCGGTTGTGAGAGAAAGGGTGTGATCCCGGGTTGTGGGAGTCACATGTCATTTGTGTATGATTTGGTCTTGTAGAGGTTTTTCTACAAGAGTTTCATAGTGGAAATCTTGGGTTAGTGGTTTCTAACTCAAGTATCTGGAGGGGATCCGGGTGTTTGGGACGTAGGATCACCGGGAACAAGTCGGGGAGACTTGGGTGGATCCGAACCCGTTACTTCATTTGTTTGCGTTGTTTATTTCTTGTTGTTTGTAGTCTATTCCGCATTGTTGTTTGTATGTTTGCACAATAATTAGGAATAACTCTCTTGATTATTTTAAAGTACTATTCACCCCCTCTAGTACGTGTGCCGTAGCTACACAGTGCACTACAGTAGGCACATCGACATCAAGTATTTAGTCATAAAACAACATGTTAATGAGAATCAGTCTTCATTAAGCATACTAGTACTGATTTAATGATTGTCGATCCTTTAACTAAAGGCATGCCACCGATGAAACTTAAGGATCATGTGGATAGAATGTGACTTGGTTCTCGTTGTAATTTTTCGTTGTACACATGATGTTATTTGACGAAATTCTTAATGTGATGCTTTCTCATATATGATCGTGTGCACATTTGGATATATTGGTGTAATTGTGAGAAAGATCATTAAGTTTGGACCAAGAATAAACATATGGATTATTCATTAAGTTGGGCTATTGATGAGAAACATGATGTATTGTGACACATAGAAGACAATACTTGTTTTTGAAAAAGGAGACACCGCCATGATTCATGTATTTTGTTCTTGTTGTTGGAAATGATAGTTTATGTGGATCAAGTGGGGGAATGTTGGTGTTTTCTTTTGGCTACAACCGTTTGTGATCCACGGTTTTATTCCCTTTAAAAACACTGAAAATCAGTTTTTGATAACCGTTGATGGAACGGTGCAAATGAAGATAAATATGGGTTTTTGGTCAGTGCAGTCCTTGCTCTCGATTTAGGAAACTACACCATCAAGCACAGAGTTTTGAGACTCAGAAGATAAAATTCCAGAAATCAAAACATCAAAACAGAGAAGAAGCAATGGCAGGAGGTATGTATCAATTTATTCTTCCGCAATGAAGTGATGAGAATGGTAAAAGATGAAATTGTGGCGGGAGGGGTTGCGGCAGCTGATAAGATGGAGACGAGGGGGAAGGGAGGAGAATGATAAAAGATGAAATTTCAATGGCAGACCAATAAATTTTGAATGGCACACTAGTAGATAAATGGTCTGTCTGTTTAGCAACCAGGTCTGTGTGTGTTGCAACTCCGTTGCTCACTTTGGCGAAAATTTAGGGCTGAGCACCATATATTAATCACCGATGTGAATACCACGGGTAACCGCGGAATCGGCTATAAACGTGTCAACCATCCACCCGATCCTTTCGTCTTCTCGCTGCATCCTTACCGTTCGTTTCTCTTGCCCTCCCCTATTTAAACGATCTCCGTGAAGTCCCATTCGCCGTTTCTTCTGTCATCTATCCTCTATCGAGATTCACAGGTATTTATCTCAAATTCTTGGTCCCATTTCTAGTTCTTAGGGTTTTTGTTGCAATTAGGGTTGGGGTTTGGCTTCGATTTTATAAGATCGGTACTTTCTAGGGGGCAGATATGGTGAAGGTTAAGAAGATTAAGGGCAATAACAAGGAGGCGTCGGCGTCGGAGCCCCATACACCGGCCGTGAAGGCGAATGAGACTCCACAGGCGAAATCAACTCCGAATACTTCAGATCTGACGACTAAGAAGAAAATCAAGAAGGTTAAAAAGCCAAAGGGGAGCAACAACACGAACAAGAGGGAGGGGGTGAGCGATGCAGTTGCAGTCCCAACCACTCCTGCCGCCGCCGCCGGTGCCGCCGCTACCACTACCACTACCACTACTCCGGCGAGCAACAAAGAGAGAGACCAGACGGCGGAGAAGAGCGCAGGGTTCATTTTCATGTGCAATTCGAGGACGAAGCCCGAGTGCTTCAGTCATAGGGTCTTTGGATTGCCCAGGGGGAGGGTGGAAACTGTCCAGAGGATCAAGCCCGGGACCTGGCTGTTCCTTTATGATTTTGATCTCCGGCTCATGCATGGGGTTTACAGGGCCTCGTCGCCTGGAGGGATGAATTTAGTTCCAGGGGCATTCGGCGGTGCTTTCCCTGCACAGGTGATGCTCTTCTTCAACTTATGATTGGTTTTTGGATTGAAATGTTAAGATTTGTTTGTCGTGCAAAGTTTCTGCGTGTTTTTCAAGGTGTTACCTTTCTTTTTTCCTGAGATACTTTCACTTGGTAGTATTTAGCTATTAGTCATATATATAAATAATGTACAAAGAATAATAGGACTCACAGACAGAGGTGAGTAAAAGAACTGGGATATTAAGTCATGTTTAAATACATGACATATACATTCACTAATTATACACGACAATGTATATATATGTCATGTACATTGGGGGGGGGGGGGGGGTGTGTGTGTGTGTACACACACACATGATATACACATGTGGTCATGTATGAATGTGTGTTTATTATCACTTCATCTCTTTAAACTATATAATTTTAAACCCATAATTTAAACAAGTTCATTGCTTCATCTTGTAATTACAGATTTTAGTTGTCTTAAGCTCACATAAATCACAAGCATAACCCATGAAATTACATGTATGCATCATAAAAAGACAAGTATACCCCCATCAAGTTTCAAATATAGAAGTAACCTTTTTTGACACGTATTCGATTGATACTAAAAAGTGTATGATACATGTTTGAGAAGTGTTCAGAAGTGTCGATGTTCAATATAGGTATCAGTATGTTTGGCACAGATACAACTTAATGACAAAAGAACCTATGCTGCATAGTAAATCACAAATACACGAGTGGCATACTGAATAAGGATGATATAGACATACATGTATATTATATATATGTTATACATGTCATGTATATATATACACATGCACACAAACACACACATATATGTATGCATATGCATATATATATATATATATATATATATATATATATATATATATATATATATATATATATATATATATATATATTATCACTTCAAAGAATATAATTTTTAAACACAATATAAATAAGTTCATTGTTTTATCTTGTATTTATATTTTCTAGTTGTTTTAAGCTTTTCATAAATTGCAAGCATAATCCATGAAATCACATGTATGCCCCATTAAATTGCAAGCATACCTCCCATCAAATTACAAATATAGAAGTAATCATTTCTGACACGTATCTGGTAGGTATTGAAAGTGTATGATGTGTCTGAGAAGTGTTCGGAAGTGCCGTTGTCCATTATAGGTGTCGACACGTCCGTTACTTGAACAACTTCATGATAGAAGTACCCATGTTACGTAGTGAATTACTTCATCTTGTATATACATGACATATACTTACATCTATACACAAACACACAAACACACTTACATATATATACATGTCATACATATACATATATACATGTCATATATATGTATACTATGCTTATATGTATATGTCATGCATATATACATGTATACTCATATACATATGCCATGCATGTATGTATTGTATACGTTTGATGTATGAGTACTTGTGTCATGGTATCCTCAAAAGTCCACTCCACTTTTTGAACGATCGGTACTTTTTAATTTGATCTTATTTTCTAAAGCCCAACTACACTAAAGATTCAGTGAAATCAAAACTTTTCTCGTTGAACTGCTTGTTTGAAAGTTAATTGTTTTACAACAGTAAAATTTTGGGATCACGTGATCTTTGATGGGTTTGATTTTTTTAAATATGAAGATCAAAATGAATTGAGCGGATTGTTCAAAAAATGTGGAGAATAGACTTTTCATGGTAATGGTGTTCATATGTCATATGATAAATAATATTCT
>JAULAV010004438.1:0-145616 GCA_030789695.1 Scilla litardierei
ACTTATTCATTCATTTTTCATCTTTCTTTTGTCATTCATTTTTCTTTTCTTAAGCAACTCAATACCCATCATTTTTTTTAAACAAAGCATTAATAACCAAGGCCAAATTCCTCTTCAACTTGAAGACTTTTCAAAAAAAAAAATCGTGTATACTCAAGCTTTTTTCATCACATCAGCATGCATGAAATAAATTCAAACTATTTCGAGATATTAATCATGACTATCGAAAAATTTTCATGAATAGCATATTAACGGTACTTCATGAAGGAAAAAAAATTAATTCAAGCCTTAAACAATTAGTTAGAACTCAGTTAATGCATAATCATCCGCATTTGAGGTATACGAAGGAGTTTAAAATGGTGAGATTTGGTGGGTCATTCTTTCCTTATGCCATGCTTTTCAAAAAAAAAAATCCTAAGGTCTCATACACACCCCCCAACTAAAGATGGACATTGTCCTCAATGTCGAAGAGGGTACGAGTTTATTCAAGCAAGCATCCTAGAAAGCAAATAAAATTCTACGCTACTGGAAAGAACACACCGTGTTCAAATGGCGGATCCTGAATCTTTAATGGTGGAGGAAGTTGTTCAATTTGTTCCTTGCACTCCTCGGCGATTATTCTTCCTCCTTTAGCTAAATTGGACCCCAGCAACGTAACTCCCAGCATCTCTATAATCTGGTCACCTGTATCCTGCAAGAGATGAGTCACGTCAATCCAATTTATTTTAAAATTCTTCGCCATAAACACATTCCAAATATAGTCATCAAAATAAGTGAAGTAAAATAGAGCATGGTGATGACAACTCCCTGAAAAATGTGCACTACGCTCGGTATGATGCTCAGTCAATGTGGAGAGGGGTAAATGATTTTGGGAAAAAACTGGGGAAGGGAATGATTCGGGCTCCATAGCGATATTCTTTAAACCAATGTCCCTAGTCGCCTCCTCCTCCCGTTCATCCAAAATTGCTCGCTCATCCTCTACTTTGCACACACTTCCTGCCATGTCAATGTTTTCATTCGTGACTTCATCGTGACATTGCTCGCTCGATATACCTGCAATAGAAGATGAAGTCAAATTAGATTTTGGAAATTGAATTTCAAACGAATTATTTTCTTCTACGCAAGTGGAAATCAGCTTAAGATTTTCAATAGATTGCTGAATCTGCCGACTCCGAGCGAGGAATTTCTCTTGGAATTGGTGTGATGTGGCCTCCTGTGTCTGAATAAGCAATTGAACTTCCTCTTTCAAGTGTTGCAAAGGTACGTCTACGCTTTGCTCTCCTTGATCAAGGCTTGAAGGCTCCGTTGAATCGCACTCTGAAGTCTCTTTCATGATTTCTTCGTTCTCTTGTAAAGACTCCATGTACTTCCACGCCGCTGTCGGCGTCATGACTCCCAAGAATTCCTGCAGCTGTGGTCGTAGTCCACCTAAGAAGGACTCCATAAGCTCTTTCTTCGTGTACCCATGCTGCGGATAGCTTGATATTATGTCTGTGAACCTCCTCCAGGCCTGAAAGAAAGTTTCGCAATCAGTCTGATTAAAACTAACAATCTTGAGCCTCTCCATCCTACGTTTGTGTGCCTTATCATATTCTGCATCATACAAATTGTTCGTGCAATAGAATTTCATGTATTCCATATACTCCATTTTTTAAAAAGAGAACAAAAAATAAAATAAATAAATAAATAAAAATCCTAGACTATAAGATGGAAGGATCTCACCGAATGTTCCTCCAAACGAACTGAAATCGTAGATTGCAAGTATTGTTGTCCCCGGCAACGGCGCCAAAAGCTTGCCTCGTCTCAAATGATGTGAGAACTACTCCCAAGCGCAGGAGATCGTGCAAGTAATATCCTGGTGAGTCCAGGTATCGAATCCGCGGGACAACTGACCTGCAAAACTACGATCGTCAATCTGAAAAGAGTAATAATACGATGTTAGCCAACCACCTATCAAACACGAAGATTTAGGATCAAGAGTATGGAGTAAGAAATGAAAATCCTACGATATTTATGGTGACTTTGGTAGGGGTACAAGTATGGGGAGTATGTGTTGGGTTTGATTTCGTTAGGGTGTGTGCAATCAATGAATATCAATGCCTTTTCTATAACTCAACGTTTCGTCCGGTCAAGGCACGAGAACGTCGGAAAGTATGGCGATCAAGCGTATGAAAACGTGCCAAAGAATTATACAATTAAGATAGGGCGAAAAGATATAGAAACCAATAATTACGACACCCTAACTACGTCAACACCAACACGTATGAAGTGGATGTGCTACGGTTGTGATTTCATTAGGAGATAATAATCGCTGAAATATCACGTCTTTTATATAGCTCAACGCTTCATCCGGTCAGGGCACGAAGACGTCGGAAGATGACACGATGAAAACTAGTCAAAATAGCCATATACGTATCACTAGCAACATTGATTTCATTAAACGATAAATGCAACAATAAGTTCAGATTAGTGAACATGAATTGGCTAGCCTTGTCAGGGCCTAGCCATACGGGATGTAACTAATATCGACAATAAGCAAATACCCAACAAATACGTTGTAGAAATCAATGTTACGAGTGATTTTGACATGAAAATAGGGCTAAAGACATGAAATTCATCAAATAAATACTCCTAATTACATCACAACCATAGCACAAGGAGATTAGCCACGCATGGTGCAAAGAAAATCAGATTTCATAGCCAAATACATCGTTATAATAGCCAAAATACGATAAAATACACCAAATACGGGGTATAAGTTCAAGAATTTATCACCAAATCTCCACTTTAAAGCCCAAAACTCCTTTATAATAGGAAGAATAGCCTCTGGAATTTTTGATAATTTTTCCCTAGAGAAATACGCACAGTAGCCGCTCCAAAAGTCCCAAAATACGCCAGAATACCCCCAAAAACCCTAAAATACGCTTATATAATAGCATTGCGGGTTTTGGGGGCTAAACGGGTCCAAATCCGCACCCAATATCACTTAAAACCCGAACCCGCCATCGCTTCAAATCTCAGCCGTCGGATCGTAGCGAGATCGAACGTGGTCGCTCCACGTGGCACGCCAAAACTCGCGCACAGCCCGATCCGCCTTCGCTTTCGAGTTCAGCTCGGGGTTTAATCTCCACCTTTCGATCTGGATCGCACGCCTCACAATGTGCCACGTCGTCGCAGCGAATTCGAATTCGAATTCGAATCAGAATCGATCCTGGCCGTCCGCTCGAGTCCGCGACCGTCAGATGAGTGCCACGTGTGCCCGCTTCGGAGCGATCTCAGCGGCTGCGCTTCGTAATGTCGGGGCGAGCTTCGTCCGTTGGATCGGGGTTCGACGGCTCCGAATGAGCCACGTCGCCCCGCTGATAATTTCGAGCGGAGTGATGGTGGCCGTTGGATTTCAATCCAACGGCCATTATTAATCCCGATCGTAATTCTTCGTTACCGTCGGATGCGGCGGAAGTTCGTAGGATCTTGCCACGTGGAAGCTTCCGATTGGCTGTCCAACGTATTTCCGTATTTAAATGCGTATTTCTCCATTTAAATTGTATTCTGCATTCAAAAATTCATAGAAATTAGCACAGATCTCAAAAAAATACAAATAAATAGTCGTTGGAATTGTGAGATCGAAACGATGCTAAGAAAAATATAAAAATGCAGAAATACTCAATATAATTCGTGTTTTGTGCACAAATAATGTGATTTCTCTAATAAATAATGGTGTACAAAATACGCACATATTAGAGAGCAATTAAGTATTATATAGGCACATCATAGGACTAATTAGGGGGTTAAATACGCAATATTCAACCCGAATCAAGAATATCCTACAAAAATACCTTCGTCTGATTTAGAATCAAACTTATCTAGTGAATCCTTAGTATTAAAACTAAAGCATTTAGAACCAAATACTTTAAAATAAGATACACGAGGTATACGATCATAAAATAATTCAAAGCAGGTTTTATTCATTTGTGGTCTTACAAAAATTCTATTTAATACATAACATGCAGTAGTAACGGCTTCTGCCCAAAAATATTTTGGTAAAAAACTATCACATAGCATGGTTCTAGCACATTCTTGTAATGTTCAATTTTTCCTTTCAACTACACCATTTTGTGGTGTAGCTCGAGGAAAAGAGAAATTATGTGTTATACCATGTTTATTACAAAATTTCGTAAATAATTTATTTTCGAATTCTCCTCCATGATCACTACGAATAGTAATAATGGATGAAGATTTCAAATTTTGAATTCTTTTACAAAATATTGTAAATTCCTCAAATGCATCATTTTTATGTTTTAAAAATAATACCCATGTATATCTTGAATAATCATCAACAATTACAAATGCATATTTATTACCATTTAAAGAAGCTATTCTAGAAAGGCCAAATAAATCTAAATGTAAAAGTTCAAGTGGTCTTTTAGTAGGAACAACATCTTTCAATTTTAAAGAAGATTTATGCATTTTCCTTGTTTACATCATCACAAAATTTTGTATGAGTGAAAGATATATTAGGCATTCCAAAAACTAACCTTTGTTTTGAAATACGTACCAAATGCTTAAAGTTAGTATGTCCAAAACGTTTATGCCATAATTATGTGTTATCCGTGGATGCTAGTAAACAATGATCATTTGAAGATATTTTCATGCTATATATATATATATATATATATATATATATATATATATATATATATATATATATATATATATATATATATATACTAGTCATAACCCGTGCCCGCGGGCACGGTTCAATTAAGATTTTCCCCCGCAAAATCTTTGTTCCGTAAAAAATTATTTCCACAGCCAAAATTTAAAAGAACAACAAATTAGCATAAAAATATTTGGCGGTGTATGTGCCTTCGGTGCGGAACAACAAATTCGGCGTAGGCGCATTCGACACAAAACAACAAATTTGGCATGGGCGCCTTTGGCGTGGAACAACAAATTCGGCGTAGAACAACAAATTTGGCACGGGCACCTTCTGCGTGGAACAACAAAATAGTGTAAAAAATCGCCGCGGGCGCCTTCGACACGGAACAACAAATTCTACGCATGCCCTGGCTTAAGTGCACGGTTAATTAAAAATATTTATCCCTCAAAATCTTGAAACACCTAATTTTAAATGAACAACAAATTAAAATGCTATAATTATTATTTGCCCCCCCCAATAATTTTGCTTCCCCAAAATTTAGTTCCACCTAGAGAATTTAGTATTTCCCCAAAAAATTTAATTCTCATCTAAATTTGGTTCTCTCCAGATTTAACATGTCCCCTAAGGACATAGGTCATTTAAAATATTTCTCCCTCAAAATCTGCAATCCCCTAAATTTAAATGAATAGTAAGAATTAAAGCGCAATAATTATTATTTAGCATGTTGTCTTGCAGATTGAAATCCATTTTGAAAACATTGCAAGCTACAGTGCATGGAAGATTTTGTGTGGGAGTGATACAGAGCAAATATTGGGAGCAATACATTGCACGCTGTTGTGTACGGAAGTTTGAAGCACTCTACGTCGTCTGTTAGCAATGTTTGTATGGAAGATGGAAGCTGGAAGCTGGAAGAAATGCTGGAAATTTATCATGAGTTTTAGTTTATATGGAAGTAATATATCCGTAAAAAGCAAGCTGGAAGCTGGCATTGTCAAACTGCCAGGAATTTTAACTTATGTAGGAAATTTATTATAAGTTTTAGTCGTTTTGAAAGCAATGTTTGTGTGGAAAGCAAGATGGAAGTTGAAAATGTCAAACTACCAAGAATCTGAACGTATACAAACCAGAATATCAAACTTGTGATTTCTTGTATAATGGACTATTTATTACTGGAGAAAAAGAAAATGTGTAAAGTGAAGTATAAATTTTTTATAGATGTGATATAAAAATTATCTACTAAAAGAGATATAAATTTTTTTCTTTGTTGGGGCGCTAGTTCTTGATGAATACACAGGTTATGTTGCTGCCAAGTGGTTCTAATGACTTGTATCAAGATGTATATATGTCAGGCTGTAGTTTCATATATATCTATTTTAAGATCTGATTGTTGCAAACAAAAAATACACAATCCAAACAGAATATGTATAGATTCCAAACTAATTCTACTATAGATTGTTCAATAGATTCTTAAACAGACTCTTACAAAATTGGTCAACATATACAACAGATTCTTAGAAAATTCATAATATCAAACGTGACAAATTCTTCAACATATTGGGTGAAGCGTCAATGTCACCAATTATCCAAGTTGCTTTAAGCTTCCCATTATAGCACAATATCCAAGAACAAATTCTCAATATAGCCCAGCTTCCAGGGTGCTACAGGTTGCTTCAAGCTTCCAAGTTGCTACAGGTTGCTTCAAGCTTCCAGGTATCCACAATATCCAGAGAATCTAAGTTGCTTCAAGCTTCAGGTTGTTACAATGACAACAAATTCCCATTATAGCCAAATATCCAGGTTGCCTCATGCTTCATGCTTCAATTACACCAAATATTAGATGTCTTGATTACTTCCAGTGCAAAATGCATATACCTCAAGTGCACATACATCTAGTGCAAGAAAATGCTCAAACTTTCAAACACATACCTGATACACATAGACATACACAAATACAAAATGCACATTATTTTCAGCTTCAATGTTATCTCCAGCTTACAGGATACACATTATCTTCAAACTTCAATGTTATCTCCAGCTTACAGGATGCACATTATCTCTAGCTTCCAGGATATTGATAATCAGAAATTTTCCACCATATTTTGCCAGCTTCCAGGTTGAACTCTAAAAAGGGTAAAACCTTTTGATAACAAATAGTCTTCCAACATGGAGTGTACTCCTGAAAAATAATGACATGGGTAAACATATACATGGGAAGATTATTTCAGTGTTAAAAGAAGAAAAAAATGCACATACCTGACACCATTGTAATCCAAACCACAAAATGCATATACACCGCAACCTGTCAACAAAATGCATATGCAAAGAAAACAGCAAACAACAAAATTTATTAATCCAAACAACATGTCAAAGTGCAAGCTGAAATTTTAAGTGAAAACTAAAGTTATAATGGCCAAAGATGCTAACACATCAAAATTACACAAAGAAAAGAGCAAACAACTAAGTTTATAATAGCTATTTTTAGATGTTGCTATTAGATCCCTCAAACTGAAATTTTAAGTGAAAACTAAATTTATAATGGACAAAGATGCCAACATGTCCAAATTGTGCTGCCTCCGAAGTCTCTTTCAATTTCTGCCTGCCTCCGAAGTTTGAGCTGATGTTGGGCTTCCCCATCTTCCCCTCAGGTGTACTGGTTTGAGAATTTCAGAATTGCCTCCAAAAACTGTATAAGTGATACAACAGAAAAAAGGTAAGGAAATGATTGCTATAACTAATAATTATATTGATGTCAGTGATACTGAATGCTAAAGGATCAAAAAATATTCAATGCATCTTCGTTTGTACTCTTCTTTGCGGTACTGGTGATAATTCATGATTCCACTCTTTGTTTATTTATCACGAATATGTCAGAGTTTTTGAGTTTGAGACCCTGCACAACCTCTCCAAAGAAATCCACTACATCTTGGATTAGTGACTTTCTACTTAACATTTTGATTATTACAAAAATCGTCTTCTACATATATTATAAAGCATTGATGTATCTGCTTATTAGACTGGGTGTTGCACTACATGTATCCCTGCTTCATATCTTCCTCTGATAACAAACATAAAGAGATATTAGGCAATGCACCAATGCCTAGTTATTATATTACAACATAACTTAAAATTGCTTGACTTTGACCTGTGTATGTAGTATGTACATGTACAAACAAAATAAGAAAAAACATGAAGAAATGTCAGAGGTAGACTTTTTGTTCAATGTTAAATACAGTAACATGTCATCCACGGGCACACATGAGACAGATATTTTTGATGGCCATTCTTAGGTTTTGATATTTCTTATCCATTTGTTTTTAATGTAAATGTGCTTATTATGGTCCAACACACATGCCATATGAAGGGACTAACTGCAGAGTCTTGATAAATATAATAAAACATGAATGAAGGATGATATAATTTTTTTACCAGAAGTAGTAAATCAACTGTTGGTTATAGCGCCACCACCAGGACCTGAGATGTGGTTGGCAGCTAGTGCGTCTCTCTCTCTCTCTCTCTCTCTCTCTCTCTCTCTCTATTTAACTCCTCTTTCATGGACCCCCAAGCTCTCAAAAAACCAGATGTTTATGTTCGATTTAGAATTCAGGCTCATTCCAATACCCCTGCTGATCCTCCAACCTTTAACTTCTTCTTTTTTACTCTCTAAATTCAGGCACACATCTTCAAGCAATGCAAGTGAAGAATCAATCATCAGAATGACAGGTCCAGTACATGAGCCCACTGCAAGTATTAGCAAACCCAAGTCAGCTAACAGACTTGAGAATAATCAAAGGGAAAAAAACAATTTCGATAATTGTACCTGATCAACACAAAGACACGTTGGAGGATGCCAGCAACACCAGTCCATGCAGATGGACCCTTATCCGTGAGTGCATCTTGTACCAGCATGCCCACTGCACAGGCAAGGGACACAAAGGATACCACATATGCGACAAATAGCCAAAGCTTTATCCTGCACAACCAATTTTGGAGAATCACCATCAGCGCACATGTTGATTAAAATAATCATATCGGGAGCAGGTGGGGCTAGTTTAGACCTTAATCAACATCGTTTGAGGCATTAAAAATGATAATACATAGATTGCCGCAATAGGCTTTCTCGTTGTTTTATCAAAACAGTTGAAGTGATGACATTAAAGGCCCCAAGGCTCAACAGGTTGAAGGATTTTTCTTTCTGTATTAAGTGAGGGTTTGGACTGAATGTATGACATGTGATAAGTAAATTCTTCATGATCTAGTCTAATATATGCCGGGCTGGATTGACTTCCAGAGCTTTTTATATGCATTTTTTCGGTGGTAGTTTTGAGATTAAAATCTGCCAAACTGGAAGTTCAAACATGTATATAGATAGTCATTGTGCCTTCACTTAGATGCTATATGTGGACAGTCTAATTGTGCATGCACATATACAAAATATGGACTGAAACTGATACATGTGCAAGTGCACAAAATGATTTATGCATGTGCACGGTTGATGTTTATGTTTGTACCATGCACAGTTTTAGAATGCACATACACAAAATACGCGACACATACTGACTTAGTTGGAGCATGCCAAAATTGATTTTCATTTGGTCAAATTGATGGTTATTGTGCGAGGCATTGATGCAATGTATCTTGAATGCTAACACATATTTCTTGAAATTCACATAACTGATATTCTGATATTAATTGGTAGTGGATGAAATACAATAAACTTCATCCTCATGTTACCTCAGTTCATGTTGGCTCCATTGGTCAAGAGAGTACATTTCACTGATCCAGTCACAGTTGTTTGCTTTCACTGCACATGCTTCTTTATGTGTTTCAACAAATTATGTGCTAAATATACATCATTTTGATTAAACTGGTTGATATACTTGTCTGCTCCATGTGGAAACTGTGTTTCTCCATCAGGAAACCTGAAAACATTTCATTCGTACTGAACCCAATTTTGAACCGCCTTCTCAACCGTCAAGCTTTTGTAGGAAGCATTTGCAAAGGGAACAAAGTCACGGCTCTTTAGGCAAGGAAACGGATTAACCCAAAAAATTAGGGGCCAGGATGAGGCATTGCAGTAAATCACTGGGTTATAGTCGCTACAAAGAATCGAAGTCAGGTTAGAACTTTAGAGTCGTAAGCTTTCATATAAACTAACATGAACCGCAACAGAGAATTTTGAGTTTGTTTTGAGCTGAGACTGAGGCTGCAACTACGGGAGAGACTTAGGCTTTTGAAATGCTGCCTGCATGTAAAAGACAAAAAGTAATATTAATATAACACAGAATAGCAATATACCAAGTTTCTCTTTTATTTTTAATCCATTTTCTCAAGAAATGATGGAACAATCATGAATGTAACATTGTAACATCAAAGCATGAAATTTGAGTTCCCGAGGAAGCATACATTACATAACCATTCCCTGAAATACATTTTAAGAAAAGGAAAAAACTATTATTGTACAAATATTTCAGCACTTCAACTCATTTCACATATTTAAACCAAAGAAAAAAGGTAGAACCATGCATCCCCACCCCCATTTATTAGGCACAAATTATACTATGATGTCTGATACATTTAAGTACCGTGGAGTAATGTACATATTGGAACTCATTTGAATTTAGCATTTCAACTATAATGACAAACAATGATGAATTGGAGTTGCAAACCATCATGTACAACAAATAAACCACAATTGCACATATACTTCCAATTCCAAGGACGCATGGCCTCCTAGCGTCTATCAATATATCATCCTCGATGTACAAATATTTCAGCACCCGAGGAAGCATACATTACATAACCATTCCCTGAAATACATTTTAAGAAAAGGAAAAAACTATTATTGTACAAATATTTCAGCACTTCAACTCATTTCACATATTTAAACCAAAGAAAAAAGGTAGAACCATGCATCCCCACCCCCATTTATTAGGCACAAATTATACTATGATGTCTGATACATTTAAGTACCGTGGAGTAATGTACATATTGGAACTCATTTGAATTTAGCATTTCAACTATAATGACAAACAATGATGAATTGGAGTTGCAAACCATCATGTACAACAAATAAACCACAATTGCACATATACTTCCAATTCCAAGGACGCATGGCCTCCTAGCGTTTATCAATATATCATCCTCGATGTCAAAGCTGATCAAATGAAGAACAGAAAGTATGGGTTGATGGATGTGAACATATTTAATTCAGGATATCAATATACCAGAAAAGTATGGATAAAAAAGTTTAGATAGAAAATACTGATTTATATTTAGTATGGTAATAAAGAAGTAGCATAAGTTAGTATTTGTAATTCATAGAATTGAAGGCACTTTCATATGGTTGATTACATTATTTCATTTACATGAACGATTTAACAAATCTTGTATGGTGTAATTGCTGGCAGATGAGCATGAGAATGGGCATTGCGTTCAATCTTAAAGCCCTAAAATTGTTTGTTATGAGCAAGGTCTTCACTATTTATTCATGGTTGAAACAACAACACGTCCCAAATACAAAATAAAAGACAAAGGTATCAAACGGTCTGCATTCCGATGAGGAAAACGGTGAGCGTCCCGTAGAGAACAATTGTTAACATAAAGTGAAATCAAATACTAAGCTAATAGCGTTTAATCTCATCAATCAGTTTCTGAGTCAGCTCTTCCTCTTCTGAAAGGAATAAAGCTCAATTTACAATGAAAATTGAAGAAAAAAAATGTGATTTTTGGGACTAAATCTATAAACACCCAATTAATACAATAGATGATTGTCAAAAAGGAAATTTTGGTAAACACCCAATTAATAAAATATCTGACTCTCATCAACTTCAAACATAACTGCATTTTTCTCACTCTTTTGGCCCTCTTCAAGCATTAACTCCTGGCTCTCAACGTGTTTCTCCTTCAAACCAATTCTGCAATCAAATGATCCAAAATTCCAGTCATTAATTTCTGTAAAGCACCAAAAAGTTCAATAATGAAATACTTACATCTCAATCCTTCATCAATTGTTCTCACTCTTCACATCTCCAATCAGATTGTCAACACTTAGAAACATTAAAGATTGTTTAGCATAGTGTCAGATTTACATATGATGGCTTTTAAGTTGGATTATGGTCTGACAGAACTCAACATCGTTTCAAATTAAATTTAGGAACATTAAAGATCTTTTGTTTTATTTTATATTCAAAATTCATCTTGGACTTAAGTTGTTCCTAAGAACGGCAAGGGAAGTATTTATGCACTAAATATTTTGCGCGAAAAATATTCATTTATTCATATCCTTTGAATTTAATTTTGTTATCAGGTTATTTTGTACTAAAAGAAATTTGGGTTTTGTTCATTGGAGATTTAGACTATTTCAGAGAGAGAAGGCAATATTCCACGGCTAATTTTATGAAGCAAAGATGATTGATGAGGCTTGTGAATCTAAAGCTTGCTTGCATATATGGCATGTCTACATCTATGCACACACAATATTTTCATCTATAATGTCATGTAAGTCTCATATGCATGTATTGCACATATAGGTAGCAAGATGGGTCTTACCATCCATCTTATGTCTGGTGTGCTTGAAAGGCCTTAATGGCGCTTTACAAAATAAGTTTGGTGAGTAAACCTGAACCCAGGGGATCTGCAGGTAAAGAAGTAACTATGAGTTATGATGAAAGAATCAAACATCTTCAAATATAAAAGCCTTGTTAGCATGCATTTTGGTAATAGAACTTGCCATTGGAAAATTGACATTCTAGCAAGGCAATCTCAGCGTCCCAAGCTTTCCGTTTCCTCATCTATTA
This sequence comes from Scilla litardierei, assembly GCA_030789695.1. NCBI lineage: Eukaryota > Viridiplantae > Streptophyta > Magnoliopsida > Asparagales > Asparagaceae > Scilla > Scilla litardierei. Next base: position 12,457 of record JAULAV010004438.1, read on the forward strand.
GCAAAAGAGTAACAATTTGTTGAGCAAGTATTTTTCTATTTATGGAAATTTTGAGTGTGTTATTAAGTCATAATTTTATGAATTAAGAAAGAGCTTTGTTTTTTAGTAGATAACTTACTTGTGTTTTTTCTGGAACAAAAATTTTTTGAGTGTGTTATTAAGTCATAATTTTATGAATTTTTTGTTGAACAAAAATTGATTACAGAAAATGTACACAAACAGATTTCATTTTGACATCATATAAAAATGACAACATACTTTAGGAAAATCACTACATGAAAATGACAGGCAAAAAACCATCCATATTCCTGTCGCACACATGTTTTTAATCAGCTCTACCAAACTTTTAATCAAATGGATTGTTGGTTTACAAAGACAGGCAAAAAATTCACACCCAAAACTTGAGCCCCCCCCCAAAAAAAAAAAAAAAAAATTAACCTTGCATTTCCCCCAAACTGTGACTTCCCCCACCCAACGTTTTTAGTGCACAACAAAAAAACTTTGTTTAAATTTTCCCCCAATGTTGAGGACATAGAATAAAAACAAAAGTTATTTTTTTTGTTTAAAATTCAAAATATGCTTGGCAAAAATTGCAGTTCTTCAAAGAGAGTGGACTTTTGACTTCATAAATTGTGATTAAAATGACTTACCTTATGGCAGAAAAATGAAACTTTTTGTGATTTTTGTCAGCAAACTAAATCCTAAAACTTGAACATGAACCCTTTGGCACCAAATTAAAATTTTTGTCAGCAAAATGAAATTTTTGTGAATAAATACTTTTATAAAACACAAACTCACCGAATTTGAGATGGCAAACAGAGATTTTTATTGGCATCAAACCTGAACCGTGACGATGGTTGGAAGCTTGAACGGGTGCAACAGAAAGATTAAACATGTTTTTGAGTTTGAGATGAGCAAGTTGTTCATAGTAAAAATTCCTAAGGAGTGAAGAGGTGAGTTTGAGTTTGAGATGAGATAGCAAAAATTACCAAAATGTGACTTCCCCCATTCAAAGTTTTGAATACACAGTAAAAAACAAAAGAAATTTATTTTGAGAAGGTGCGACCATATGGTGAGGGTTGAAGAGGTGAGGTTTGTTGAGAACTTGCAGGCTGTTGATAGCAAAAATTCATAAGGCATGATAATACAAACCAATTTATTTTGAAAAGGGTACGGCCAAAACTTGAATTTCCCACCCAACATTGAGGTCCCCCCAAAACCTGAATTTCCCCCCAAAATGTGACTCCCCCCCATTTTGAGTACACAACGAAAAAAAAATCAGAAGTTAGTTTAAATTTCCCCCCAAAATGGACTTCTCCCCAATGTTGTGAGAACACAATAAAAAAACAGAAGTGGACTTTTTTGATTAAAATTCAAACAAATTCAATGAAAAGTCCACTCTTATGTAATCAAAAAGGTTTGGACAAAGTTCAGATAACTATTAATAGCATGTTATTTGAATTTTAATCAAAACAATTTGAAACCTTTGTCCAAACAAAGAGTGGAGAAATTCAAACAATTTGAAACCTGAACCGGTTGTCCAAACAATTTAAAACCTTTGTCCACTTTTCATCAAAATTCAAACAACATCCTAGTCAGCCCTCCATGTCCGAGTCATCAGTGAATGCGTATGGAAAATTTGCTAACATCGTGTAACTTCTGCACCTAATAATTTACTTAATGCTTCAAATTCAAATTCCAGATTTAACCATCTTCTCTTACATATAAAAAATTATTGCATGATTGTCCATACTGTAAGGATTATGTTATCAGGAAAGGTGGACAGAAATTTATACATACTTCATACATCTTCTGTAGACTGTCGAGTATAATTCTGAGCATGTTTAAATAATTAACATATTCTCTCAAAAAATACCTAAAAGATTGGAATAATATAAGGATGCATCAATAACTTTGGCTTCAAAACAGAATCTTCAATTGATGAAGATAAACTCTCTCAAAAAGATAAATCCTGCGATATGCCTACTAACTCAAACCATCACGACAAAAATTTATCAATAGGAAATATAATCAAATACATTTAGTTGAGAATAAAGCCTCTATGGAAACTAAAACTATAATACCAGTTGACTGAATAGTAGGGGCACTTAAAAGCAGCATCAATATAAATTAATTTACACTACGTTACAGTAGTTAAATTAATTTGCAGTTCTAAAAATCATATAAAGGGATTAAATGAATATACCTTTGCGCATGTATATTCGATTGCCCCTAAAACCCCAATTCGAACCAATTTCTGCACCTTCACCTTCGCATACTCCAAGCTAAACAGTGATGAAGATTTCATTGCCTTCCATCTCGTTGGTTTCAGTTGCTGCCGAAAATCAGGACAAAGATTCAATTTTTAACATAAATTCATACAAAGATTCTTTTTTTAACACCAATACCAACTTTCTTAATGAATCAAACATCTGCATAAACCAATCCCAGTGCTACAGAGATTATCCTACTCTTTTCCATCTTTTGCGATAGTAGAAATAATCAATCTGGGAGATTTATAAATTTTATTCGTAGAAATTCAGAACAAAGATTTAATGTTTAACATAAATACATACAAAGATTCTATTTTTGACACTAATAAGCTGAAAAACTATGGGTCCTGGCATTACAACATTAGCCAATTTAATTGTGGGTCTTGGTATTACAACAATTCTTTATATCCAACATTAGCAATGGTAGATTTAAGTGAACCTTGGCATTACAACAAACACTTGATGTGCATAAGAACTAAGATCATAGATAGAACAAACACTTTTTTGATACATTTTTTGAATATGATAACCTTTTCAACTTATGAATAAGCTGAAAAATTAAGATCAAGACTCGAGCAAAACTTAAAAACATACATTGTTTGATACATGAATTTCTTCTTATAACTCAAAAATTAAGATCAAATTTTTTTTCCTCAAGATCAAAACTCAAGGTAAGACTTTTTTCAGTGAAGGTGCTTCTCCTTCTCCCTGAGTTTCTTCTTCTCCATGCATTGTTTGAAAATAAGTTTGAACCTAAAAATCGATGTTTATAACATACCTCAAAGAATGTTGCACTTCTTCTTCGCAGTTCTGGCGGCTCCGGCTTCGGCATGGGGGGCTCCGGCCTGGTGAGCGTGGGGTTGTGGCACGTGGTGTTGATCCATGGCCATTATATCTGAAGCAATGAAGTAGCAGATGCTCTGAATGGTTCAGTATTTCCAGCAAAAGACAAATATTTCTATGCCTCATGTTAGATACAATGCAGAACAATGAATGGTTAAGAATCACTCATCTCTCAATGTAGAACAATGTAATGAATCAGTAGCTTGATGAGTGAGATGAGATACAGACTTTGTAATATCCGAATTGAAGAAATGTACCAGCTTTGGTCGCATGGAGAAGCATTTGGAGGTGTAGACATCTCATCGCAAACCCAATAAGAAGCTTTGCTCCCAACACATTGATGCTCAACGCCACGTCATATCTGCAGCAAAAAAAAATAAAGCCGCGTCAAAGCCATGTCATCTCTGGGAAGATTCTCATTCATGCTTGACCCTGGTCACAAACATATAATTCTGGAATCTATGTGCGTACCTTTATGGCTCAGCATAGAAAGCATCAATTATGTTAAAGTGATCAAAACCAACATCATGCCATTTGTTGATATGCTCAGGCACTATTTCTACCCGATCACACAACTCAGGTGTTTCATTAGCAATTCACTGCAGAAAAGTGGTCTTCCCAATGCTAAAGTTTCCATCAACACAAAATGTCAGCCTTTTATTTTGAACAAAGCTGGGTTCAGAATGATGTCTCCTTCTTTTAATTCTTCACACATGCTCTCTTTTATGAAAGATGTTATACTTTATGCATGGTTTTTATAGATGATTCCCACAGAGCTCCTAAAGAATTCAACCATCTTCAGGCCTCAATTTAAAAAACTAAAGAGGTGGGTAGAGGAAACAAAGGATTTGTTATAATCATATTAGCACAGTTCATGATTCAAACAAACTGCAAAAGTAGAATACTAACCTTTGCACCCAAATTACATTACATTAATCAAACTTCCATCTAGCACCAATCAAGTATGCAGAGAGTAGATAAAGAATTTGTTAACATCATATAAGCTCCGTTCATGATTCAAACAAACTGCAAAAGCAGCAAACTAATCATTGCACCCAAATTACCTTGTATTAATCAAACAGGCTCTCATTTCATAAGATTTAAAAACACACCACTCAGATTATCATAGTAAAATCTTCATATTTATGCAATAATATGAAAAGGCTGCTACAAAAATTCAGTGAATAGATTCAATACTGAATTTAAAACCTTAAAGGCGTAATTATCCATGCATTTATACAAAATAAGAACGTAAGAATGTAAGAACGACATCCCAAACTCGCAAGATTCAATAGACCGTAAGAACATCAAAATTCAAAATTTGCAGATGTTTCTATTTCTACCTCTCAGCAAAGTTGGTTGTGCTTGACACAAAATTCAAAATTTGTAGATCAAACCCTACTCATAACAATTCACCAATCAAGTAGATTTGAGGGATGGAGAAGGGGGGAACTGGGATGATTCGGGTGTCACATGTGAATTTGAAGATGATTGGGCTGACGTCGATTACCATGGAATCGAGATCTAAGCTTGATCTTGATCTTGCGTCATTGGAGACAACCAAACGATCGATCGATCCGCTCCTCATCTGATGATGCGATGATGCCAAGGCGAAAAATTTACAGGATCAAAACCTAATCATAACAACTCACCAATTGATTTGATTGGAGGGATAGAGAAGGGGAAACGGGGATGATTTGGGTGTCACCTGAGAATTTGAAGATGATTGAGCTTGTTCTTGCTCCCTGTGTAGAAGGCGATGAGGCGCACCGTTACTGCAAATGGATCAGTGTTGTCCTCGTGAATGGATTGGGATCGTGGATGTTTTCTCCATTCTTAATCTTTTTTCCTTCCAGAATTTTTTGGTGGAATACGGGAACGAAGTGAAAGAGAGGGAGAGAGACGCTGTGACTTTTCTTCCCCCAAAATTTTCTTCCCCGAAAATTTAATTTCCCTCCAAAAATTGTTTCAAATTTAAAATTTCAAACTCAATTTCTCTTATCTTATCCAATTTCTCTTATCTTATCCCTCATTTATACCCAATTTCTCAACTCTTATCCAAAAACTCTTATCTAATAACCCATGATAACATCCTTGTTTTATAGAATAGATATATATATATATATATATATATATATATATATATATATATATATACACACACACACTAGTCATAACCCGTGCCCGCGGGCACGGTTCAATTAAGATTTTCCCCCGCAAAATCTTTGTTCCGTAAAAAATTATTTCCACAGCCAAAATTTAAAAGAACAACAAATTAGCATAAAAATATTTGGCGGTGTATGTGCCTTCGGTGCGGAACAACAAATTCGGCGTAGGCGCATTCGACACAAAACAACAAATTTGGCATGGGCGCCTTTGGCGTGGAACAACAAATTCGGCGTAGAACAACAAATTTGGCACGGGCACCTTCTGCGTGGAACAACAAAATAGTGTAAAAAATCGCCGCGGGCGCCTTCGACACGGAACAACAAATTCTACGCATGCCCTGGCTTAAGTGCACGGTTAATTAAAAATATTTATCCCTCAAAATCTTGAAACACCTAATTTTAAATGAACAACAAATTAAAATGCTATAATTATTATTTGCCCCCCCCAATAATTTTGCTTCCCCAAAATTTAGTTCCACCTAGAGAATTTAGTATTTCCCCAAAAAATTTAATTCTCATCTAAATTTGGTTCTCTCCAGATTTAACATGTCCCCTAAGGACATAGGTCATTTAAAATATTTCTCCCTCAAAATCTGCAATCCCCTAAATTTAAATGAATAGTAAGAATTAAAGCGCAATAATTATTATTTAGCATGTTGTCTTGCAGATTGAAATCCATTTTGAAAACATTGCAAGCTACAGTGCATGGAAGATTTTGTGTGGGAGTGATACAGAGCAAATATTGGGAGCAATACATTGCACGCTGTTGTGTACGGAAGTTTGAAGCACTCTACGTCGTCTGTTAGCAATGTTTGTATGGAAGATGGAAGCTGGAAGCTGGAAGAAATGCTGGAAATTTATCATGAGTTTTAGTTTATATGGAAGTAATATATCCGTAAAAAGCAAGCTGGAAGCTGGCATTGTCAAACTGCCAGGAATTTTAACTTATGTAGGAAATTTATTATAAGTTTTAGTCGTTTTGAAAGCAATGTTTGTGTGGAAAGCAAGATGGAAGTTGAAAATGTCAAACTGCCAAGAATCTGAACGTATACAAACCAGAATATCAAACTTGTGATTTCTTGTATAATGGACTATTTATTACTGGAGAAAAAGAAAATGTGTAAAGTGAAGTATAAATTTTTTATAGATGTGATATAAAAATTATCTACTAAAAGCGATATAAATTTTTTTCTTTGTTGGGGCGCTAGTTCTTGATGAATACACAGGTTATGTTGCTGCCAAGTGGTTCTAATGACTTGTATCAAGATGTATATATGTCAGGCTGTAGTTTCATATATATCTATTTTAAGATCTGATTGTTGCAAACAAAAAATACACAATCCAAACAGAATATGTATAGATTCCAAACTAATTCTACTATAGATTGTTCAATAGATTCTTAAACAGACTCTTACAAAATTGGTCAACATATACAACAGATTCTTAGAAAATTCATAATATCAAACGTGACAAATTCTTCAACATATTGGGTGAAGCGTCAATGTCACCAATTATCCAAGTTGCTTTAAGCTTCCCATTATAGCACAGTATCCAAGAACAAATTCTCAATATAGCCCAGCTTCCAGGGTGCTACAGGTTGCTTCAAGCTTCCAAGTTGCTACAGGTTGCTTCAAGCTTCCAGGTATCCACAATATCCAGAGAATCTAAGTTGCTTCAAGCTTCAGGTTGTTACAATGACAACAAATTCCCATTATAGCCAAATATCCAGGTTGCCTCATGCTTCATGCTTCAATTACACCAAATATTAGATGTCTTGATTACTTCCAGTGCAAAATGCATATACCTCAAGTGCACATACATCTAGTGCAAGAAAATGCTCAAACTTTCAAACACATACCTGATACACATAGACATACACAAATACAAAATGCACATTATTTTCAGCTTCAATGTTATCTCCAGCTTACAGGATACACATTATCTTCAAACTTCAATGTTATCTCCAGCTTACAGGATGCACATTATCTCTAGCTTCCAGGATATTGATAATCAGAAATTTTCCACCATATTTTGCCAGCTTCCAGGTTGAACTCTAAAAAGGGTAAAACCTTTTGATAACAAATAGTCTTCCAACATGGAGTGTACTCCTGAAAAATAATGACATGGGTAAACATATACATGGGAAGATTATTTCAGTGTTAAAAGAAGAAAAAAATGCACATACCTGACACCATTGTAATCCAAACCACAAAATGCATATACACCGCAACCTGTCAACAAAATGCATATGCAAAGAAAACAGCAAACAACAAAATTTATTAATCCAAACAACATGTCAAAGTGCAAGCTGAAATTTTAAGTGAAAACTAAAGTTATAATGGCCAAAGATGCTAACACATCAAAATTACACAAAGAAAAGAGCAAACAACTAAGTTTATAATAGCTATTTTTAGATGTTGCTATTAGATCCCTCAAACTGAAATTTTAAGTGAAAACTAAATTTATAATGGACAAAGATGCCAACATGTCCAAATTGTGCTGCCTCCGAAGTCTCTTTCAATTTCTGCCTGCCTCCGAAGTTTGAGCTGATGTTGGGCTTCCCCATCTTCCCCTCAGGTCTACTGGTTTGAGAATTTCAGAATTGCCTCCAAAAACTGTATAAGTGATACAACAGAAAAAAGGTAAGGAAATGATTGCTATAACTAATAATTATATTGATGTCAGTGATACTGAATGCTAAAGGATCAAAAAATATTCAATGCATCTTCGTTTGTACTCTTCTTTGCGGTACTGGTGATAATTCATGATTCTACTCTTTGTTTATTTATCACGAATATGTCAGAGTTTTTGAGTTTGAGACCCTGCACAACCTCTCCAAAGAAATCCACTACATCTTGGATTAGTGACTTTCTACTTAACATTTTGATTATTACAAAAATCGTCTTCTACATATATTATAAAGCATTGATGTATCTGCTTATTAGACTGGGTGTTGCACTACATGTATCCCTGCTTCATATCTTCCTCTGATAACAAACATAAAGAGATATTAGGCAATGCACCAATGCCTAGTTATTATATTACAACATAACTTAAAATTGCTTGACTTTGACCTGTGTATGTAGTATGTACATGTACAAACAAAATAAGAAAAAACATGAAGAAATGTCAGAGGTAGACTTTTTGTTCAATGTTAAATACAGTAACATGTCATCCACGGGCACACATGAGACAGATATTTTTGATGGCCATTCTTAGGTTTTGATATTTCTTATCCATTTGTTTTTAATGTAAATGTGCTTATTATGGTCCAACACACATGCCAAATGAAGGGACTAACTGCAGAGTCTTGATAAATATAATAAAACATGAATGAAGGATGATATAATTTTTTTACCAGAAGTAGTAAATCAACCGTTGGTTATAGCGCCACCACCAGGACCTGAGATGTGGTTGGCAGCTAGTGCGTCTCTCTCTCTCTCTCTCTCTCTCTATTTAACTCCTCTTTCATGGACCCCCAAGCTCTCAAAAAACCAGATGTTTATGTTCGATTTAGAATTCAGGCTCATTCCAATACCCCTGCTGATCCTCCAACCTTTAACTTCTTCTTTTTTACTCTCTAAATTCAGGCACACATCTTCAAGCAATGCAAGTGAAGAATCAATCATCAGAATGACAGGTCCAGTACATGAGCCCACTGCAAGTATTAGCAAACCCAAGTCAGCTAACAGACTTGAGAATAATCAAAGGGAAAAAAACAATTTCGATAACTGTACCTGATCAACACAAAGACACGTTGGAGGATGCCAGCAACACCAGTCCATGCAGATGGACCCTTATCCGTGAGTGCATCTTGTACCAGCATGCCCACTGCACAGGCAAGGGACACAAAGGATACCACATATGCGACAAATAGCCAAAGCTTTATCCTGCACAACCAATTTTGGAGAATCACCATCAGCGCACATGTTGATTAAAATAATCATATCGGGAGCAGGTGGGGCTAGTTTAGACCTTAATCAACATCGTTTGAGGCATTAAAAATGATAATACATAGATTGCCGCAATAGGCTTTCTCGTTGTTTTATCAAAACAGTTGAAGTGATGACATTAAAGGCCCCAAGGCTCAACAGGTTGAAGGATTTTTCTTTCTGTATTAAGTGAGGGTTTGGACTGAATGTATGACATGTGATAAGTAAATTCTTCATGATCTAGTCTAATATATGCCGGGCTGGATTGACTTCCAGAGCTTTTTATATGCATTTTTTCGGTGGTAGTTTTGAGATTAAAATCTGCCAAACTGGAAGTTCAAACATGTATATAGATAGTCATTGTGCCTTCACTTAGATGCTATATGTGGACAGTCTAATTGTGCATGCACATATACAAAATATGGACTGAAACTGATACATGTGCAAGTGCACAAAATGATTTATGCATGTGCACGGTTGATGTTTATGTTTGTACTATGCACAGTTTTAGAATGCATATACACAAAATACGCGACACATACTGACTTAGTTGGAGCATGCCAAAATTGATTTTCGTTTGGTCAAATTGATGGTTATTGTGCGAGGCATTGATGCAATGTATCTTGAATGCTAACACATCTTTCTTGAAATTCACATAACTGATATTCTGATATTAACTGGTAGTGGATGAAATACAATAAACTTCATCCTCATGTTACCTCAGTTCATGTTGGCTCCATTGGTCAAGAGAGTACATTTCACTGATCTAGTCACAGTTGTTTGCTTTCACTGCACATGCTTCTTTATGTGTTTCAACAAATTATGTGCTAAATATACATCATTTTGATTAAACTGGTTGATATACTTGTCTGCTCCATGTGGAAACTGTGTTTCTCCATCAGGAAACCTGAAAACATTTCATTCGTACTGAACCCAATTTTGAACCGCCTTCTCAACCGTCAAGCTTTTGTAGGAAGCATTTGCAAAGGGAACAAAGTCACGGCTCTTTAGGCAAGGAAACGGATTAACCCAAAAAATTAGGGGCCAGGATGAGGCATTGCAGTAAATCACTGGGTTATAGTCGCTACAAAGAATCGAAGTCAGGTTAGAACTTTAGAGTCGTAAGCTTTCATATAAACTAACATGAACCGCAACAGAGAATTTTGAGTTTGTTTTGAGCTGAGACTGAGGCTGCAACTACGGGAGAGACTTAGGCTTTTGAAATGCTGCCTGCATGTAAAAGACAAAAATTAATATTAATATAACACAGAATAGCAATATACCAAGTTTCTCTTTTATTTTTAATCCATTTTCTCAAGAAATGATGGAACAATCATGAATGTAACATTGTAACATCAAAGCATGAAATTTGAGTTCCCGAGGAAGCATACATTACATAACCATTCCCTGAAATACATTTTAAGAAAAGGAAAAAACTATTATTGTACAAATATTTCAGCACTTCAACTCATTTCACATATTTAAACCAAAGAAAAAAGGTAGAACCATGCATCCCCACCCCCATTTATTAGGCACAAATTATACTATGATGTCTGATACATTTAAGTACCGTGGAGTAATGTACATATTGGAACTCATTTGAATTTAGCATTTCAACTATAATGACAAACAATGATGAATTGGAGTTGCAAACCATCATGTACAACAAATAAACCACAATTGCACATATACTTCCAATTCCAAGGACGCATGGCCTCCTAGCGTCTATCAATATATCATCCTCGATGTACAAATATTTCAGCACCCGAGGAAGCATACATTACATAACCATTCCCTGAAATACATTTTAAGAAAAGGAAAAAACTATTATTGTACAAATATTTCAGCACTTCAACTCATTTCACATATTTAAACCAAAGAAAAAAGGTAGAACCATGCATCCCCACCCCCATTTATTAGGCACAAATTATACTATGATGTCTGATACATTTAAGTACCGTGGAGTAATGTACATATTGGAACTCATTTGAATTTAGCATTTCAACTATAATGACAAACAATGATGAATTGGAGTTGCAAACCATCATGTACAACAAATAAACCACAATTGCACATATACTTCCAATTCCAAGGACGCATGGCCTCCTAGCGTTTATCAATATATCATCCTCGATGTCAAAGCTGATCAAATGAAGAACAGAAAGTATGGGTTGATGGATATGAACATATTTAATTCAGGATATTAATATACCAGAAAAGTATGGATAAAAAAGTTTAGATAGAAAATACTGAGTTATATTTAGTATGGTAATAAAGAAGTAGCATAAGTTAGTATTTGTAATTCATAGAATTGAAGGCACTTTCATATGGTTGATTACATTATTTCATTTACATGAACGATTTAACAAATCTTGTATGGTGTAATTGCTGGCAGATGAGCATGAGAATGGGCATTGCGTTCAATCTTAAAGCCCTAAAATTGTTTGTTATGAGCAAGGTCTTCACTATTTATTCATGGTTGAAACAACAACACGTCCCAAATACAAAATAAAAGACAAAGGTATCAAACGGTCTGCATTCCGATGAGGAAAACGGTGAGCGTCCCGTAGAGAACAATTGTTAACATAAAGTGAAATCAAATACTAAGCTAATAGCGTTTAATCTCATCAATCAGTTTCTGAGTCAGCTCTTCCTCTTCTGAAAGGAATAAAGCTCAATTTACAATGAAAATTGAAGAAAAAAAATGTGATTTTTGGGACTAAATCTATAAACACCCAATTAATACAATAGATGATTGTCAAAAAGGAAATTTTGGTAAACACCCAATTAATAAAATATCTGACTCTCATCAACTTCAAACATAACTGCATTTTTCTCACTCTTTTGGCCCTCTTCAAGCATTAACTCCTGGCTCTCAACGTGTTTCTCCTTCAAACCAATTCTGCAATCAAATGATCCAAAATTCCAGTCATTAATTTCTGTAAAGCACCAAAAAGTTCAATAATGAAATACTTACATCTCAATCCTTCATCAATTGTTCTCACTCTTCACATCTCCAATCAGATTGTCAACACTTAGAAACATTAAAGATTGTTTAGCATAGTGTCAGATTTACATATGATGGCTTTTAAGTTGGATTATGGTCTGACAGAACTCAACATTGTTTCAAATTAAATTTAGGAACATTAAAGATCTTTTGTTTTATTTTATATTCAAAATTCATCTTGGACTTAAGTTGTTCCTAAGAACGGCAAGGGAAGTATTTATGCACTAAATATTTTGCGCGAAAAATATTCATTTATTCATATCCTTTGAATTTAATTTTGTTATCAGGTTATTTTGTACTAAAAGAAATTTGGGTTTTGTTCATTGGAGATTTAGACTATTTCAGAGAGAGAAGGCAATATTCCACGGCTAATTTTATGAAGCAAAGATGATTGATGAGGCTTGTGAATCTAAAGCTTGCTTGCATATATGGCATGTCTACATCTATGCACACACAATATTTTCATCTATAATGTCATGTAAGTCTCATATGCATGTATTGCACATATAGGTAGCAAGATGGGTCTTACCATCCATCTTATGTCTGGTGTGCTTGAAAGGCCTTAATGGCGCTTTACAAAATAAGTTTGGTGAGTAAACCTGAACCCAGGGGATCTGCAGGTAAAGAAGTAACTATGAGTTATGATGAAAGAATCAAACATCTTCAAATATAAAAGCCTTGTTAGCATGCATTTTGGTAATAGAACTTGCCATTGGAAAATTGACATTCTAGCAAGGCAATCTCAGCTTCCCAAGCTTTCCGTTTCCTCATCTATTAGCAAAAGAGTAACAATTTGTTGAGCAAGTATTTTTCTATTTATGGAAATTTTGAGTGTGTTATTAAGTCATAATTTTATGAATTAAGAAAGAGCTTTGTTTTTTAGTAGATAACTTACTTGTGTTTTTTCTGGAACAAAAATTTTTTGAGTGTGTTATTAAGTCATAATTTTATGAATTTTTTGTTGAACAAAAATTGATTACAGAAAATGTACACAAACAGATTTCATTTTGACATCATATAAAAATGACAACATACTTTAGGAAAATCACTACATGAAAATGACAGGCAAAAAACCATCCATATTCCTGTCGCACACATGTTTTTAATCAGCTCTACCAAACTTTTAATCAAATGGATTGTTGGTTTACAAAGACAGGCAAAAAATTCACACCCAAAACTTGAGCCCCCCCCCAAAAAAAAAAAAAAAATTAACCTTGCATTTCCCCCAAACTGTGACTTCCCCCACCCAACGTTTTTAGTGCACAACAAAAAAACTTTGTTTAAATTTTCCCCCAATGTTGAGGACATAGAATAAAAACAGAAGTTATTTTTTTTGTTTAAAATTCAAAATATGCTTGGCAAAAATTGCAGTTCTTCAAAGAGAGTGGACTTTTGACTTCATAAATTGTGATTAAAATGACTTACCTTATGGCAGAAAAATGAAACTTTTTGTGATTTTTATCAGCAAACTAAATCCTAAAACTTGAACATGAACCCTTTGGCACCAAATTAAAATTTTTGTCAGCAAAATGAAATTTTTGTGAATAAATACTTTTATAAAACACAAACTCACCGAATTTGAGATGGCAAACAGAGATTTTTATTGGCATGAAACCTGAACCGTGACGATGGTTGGAAGCTTGAACGGGTGCAACAGAAAGATTAAACATGTTTTTGAGTTTGAGATGAGCAAGTTGTTCATAGTAAAAATTCCTAAGGAGTGAAGAGGTGAGTTTGAGTTTGAGATGAGATAGCAAAAATTACCAAAATGTGACTTCCCCCATTCAAAGTTTTGAATACACAGTAAAAAACAAAAGAAATTTATTTTGAGAAGGTGCGACCATATGGTGAGGGTTGAAGAGGTGAGGTTTGTTGAGAACTTGCAGGCTGTTGATAGCAAAAATTCATAAGGCATGATAATACAAACCAATTTATTTTGAAAAGGGTACGGCCAAAACTTGAATTTCCCACCCAACATTGAGGTCCCCCCAAAACCTGAATTTCCCCCCAAAATGTGACTCCCCCCCCCCCATTTTGAGTACACAACGAAAAAAAAATCAGAAGTTAGTTTAAATTTCCCCCCAAAATGGACTTCTCCCCAATGTTGTGAGAACACAATAAAAAAACAGAAGTGGACTTTTTTGATTAAAATTCAAACAAATTCAATGAAAAGTCCACTCTTATGTAATCAAAAAGGTTTGGACAAAGTTCAGATAACTATTAATAGCATGTTATTTGAATTTTAATCAAAACAATTTGAAACCTTTGTCCAAACAAAGAGTGGAGAAATTCAAACAATTTGAAACCTGAACCGGTTGTCCAAACAATTTAAAACCTTTGTCCACTTTTCATCAAAATTCAAACAACATCCTAGTCAGCCCTCCATGTCCGAGTCATCAGTGAATGCGTATGGAAAATTTGCTAACATCGTGTAACTTCTGCACCTAATAATTTACTTAATGCTTCAAATTCAAATTCCAGATTTAACCATCTTCTCTTACATATAAAAAATTATTGCATGATTGTCCATACTGTAAGGATTATGTTATCAGGAAAGGTGGACAGAAATTTATACATACTTCATACATCTTCTGTAGACTGTCGAGTATAATTCTGAGCATGTTTAAATAATTAACATATTCTCTCAAAAAATACCTAAAAGATTGGAATAATATAAGGATGCATCAATAACTTTGGCTTCAAAACAGAATCTTCAATTGATGAAGATAAACTCTCTCAAAAAGATAAATCCTGCGATATGCCTACTAACTCAAACCATCACGACAGAAATTTATCAATAGGAAATATAATCAAATACATTTAGTTGAGAATAAAGCCTCTATGGAAACTAAAACTATAATACCAGTTGACTGAATAGTAGGGGCACTTAAAAGCAGCATCAATATAAATTAATTTACACTACGTTACAGTAGTTAAATTAATTTGCAGTTCTAAAAATCATATAAAGGGATTAAATGAATATACCTTTGCGCATGTATATTCGATTGCCCCTAAAACCCCAATTCGAACCAATTTCTGCACCTTCACCTTCGCATACTCCAAGCTAAACAGTGATGAAGATTTCATTGCCTTCCATCTCGTTGGTTTCAGTTGCTGCCGAAAATCAGGACAAAGATTCAATTTTTAACATAAATTCATACAAAGATTCTTTTTTTAACACCAATACCAACTTTCTTAATGAATCAAACATCTGCATAAACCAATCCCAGTGCTACAGAGATTATCCTACTCTTTTCCATCTTTTGCGATAGTAGAAATAATCAATCTGGGAGATTTATAATTTTTATTCGTAGAAATTCAGAACAAAGATTTAATGTTTAACATAAATACATACAAAGATTCTATTTTTGACACTAATAAGCTGAAAAACTATGGGTCCTGGCATTACAACATTAGCCAATTTAATTGTGGGTCTTGGTATTACAACAATTCTTTATATCCAACATTAGCAATGGTAGATTTAAGTGAACCTTGGCATTACAACAAACACTTGATGTGCATAAGAACTAAGATCATAGATAGAACAAACACTTTTTTGATACATTTTTTGAATATGATAACCTTTTCAACTTATGAATAAGCTGAAAAATTAAGATCAAGACTCGAGCAAAACTTAAAAACATACATTATTTGATACATGAATTTCTTCTTATAACTCAAAAATTAAGATCAAATTTTTTTTCCTCAAGATCAAAACTCAAGGTAAGACTTTTTTCAGTGAAGGTGCTTCTCCTTCTCCCTGAGTTTCTTCTTCTCCATGCATTGTTTGAAAATAAGTTTGAACCTAAAAATCGATGTTTATAACATACCTCAAAGAATGTTGCACTTCTTCTTCGCAGTTCTGGCGGCTCCGGCTTCGGCATGGGGGGCTCCGGCCTGGTGAGCGTGGGGTTGTGGCACGTGGTGTTGATCCATGGCCATTATATCTGAAGCAATGAAGTAGCAGATGCTCTGAATGGTTCAGTATTTCCAGCAAAAGACAAATATTTCTATGCCTCATGTTAGATACAATGCAGAACAATGAATGGTTAAGAATCACTCATCTCTCAATGTAGAACAATGTAATGAATCAGTAGCTTGATGAGTGAGATGAGATACAGACTTTGTAATATCCGAATTGAAGAAATGTACCAGCTTTGGTCGCATGGAGAAGCATTTGGAGGTGTAGACATCTCATCGCAAACCCAATAAGAAGCTTTGCTCCCAACACATTGATGCTCAACGCCACGTCATATCTGCAGCAAAAAAAAATAAAGCCGCGTCAAAGCCATGTCATCTCTGGGAAGATTCTCATTCATGCTTGACCCTGGTCACAAACATATAATTCTGGAATCTATGTGCGTACCTTTATGGCTCAGCATAGAAAGCATCAATTATGTTAAAGTGATCAAAACCAACATCATGCCATTTGTTGATATGCTCAGGCACTATTTCTACCCGATCACACAACTCAGGTGTTTCATTAGCAATTCACTGCAGAAAAGTGGTCTTCCCAATGCTAAAGTTTCCATCAACACAAAATGTCAGCCTTTTATTTTGAACAAAGCTGGGTTCAGAATGATGTCTCCTTCTTTTAATTCTTCACACATGCTCTCTTTTATGAAAGATGTTATACTTTATGCATGGTTTTTATAGATGATTCCCACAGAGCTCCTAAAGAATTCAACCATCTTCAGGCCTCAATTTAAAAAACTAAAGAGGTGGGTAGAGGAAACAAAGGATTTGTTATAATCATATTAGCACAGTTCATGATTCAAACAAACTGCAAAAGTAGAATACTAACCTTTGCACCCAAATTACATTACATTAATCAAACTTCCATCTAGCACCAATCAAGTATGCAGAGAGTAGATAAAGAATTTGTTAACATCATATAAGCTCCGTTCATGATTCAAACAAACTGCAAAAGCAGCAAACTAATCATTGCACCCAAATTACCTTGTATTAATCAAACAGGCTCTCATTTCATAAGATTTAAAAACACACCACTCAGATTATCATAGTAAAATCTTCATATTTATGCAATAATATGAAAAGGCTGCTACAAAAATTCAGTGAATAGATTCAATACTGAATTTAAAACCTTAAAGGCGTAATTATCCATGCATTTATACAAAATAAGAACGTAAGAATGTAAGAACGACATCCCAAACTCGCAAGATTCAATAGACCGTAAGAACATCAAAATTCAAAATTTGCAGATGTTTCTATTTCTACCTCTCAGCAAAGTTGGTTGTGCTTGACACAAAATTCAAAATTTGTAGATCAAACCCTACTCATAACAATTCACCAATCAAGTAGATTTGAGGGATGGAGAAGGGGGGAACTGGGATGATTCGGGTGTCACATGTGAATTTGAAGATGATTGGGCTGACGTCGATTACCATGGAATCGAGATCTAAGCTTGATCTTGATCTTGCGTCATTGGAGACAACCAAACGATCGATCGATCCGCTCCTCATCTGATGATGCGATGATGCCAAGGCGAAAAATTTACAGGATCAAAACCTAATCATAACAACTCACCAATTGATTTGATTGGAGGGATAGAGAAGGGGAAACGGGGATGATTTGGGTGTCACCTGAGAATTTGAAGATGATTGAGCTTGTTCTTGCTCCCTGTGTAGAAGGCGATGAGGCGCACCGTTACTGCAAATGGATCAGTGTTGTCCTCGTGAATGGATTGGGATCGTGGATGTTTTCTCCATTCTTAATCTTTTTTCCTTCCAGAATTTTTTGGTGGAATACGGGAACGAAGTGAAAGAGAGGGAGAGAGACGCTGTGACTTTTCTTCCCCCAAAATTTTCTTCCCCGAAAATTTAATTTCCCTCCAAAAATTGTTTCAAATTTAAAATTTCAAACTCAATTTCTCTTATCTTATCCAATTTCTCTTATCTTATCCCTCATTTATACCCAATTTCTCAACTCTTATCCAAAAACTCTTATCCAATAACCCATGATAACATCCTTGTTTTATAGAATAGATATATATATATATATATATATATATATATATATATATATATATATATGTATGTATATATATATATGTACTAGTCATACCCCGTGCCCGCGGGCACGGTTCAGTTAAGATTTCCTCCGACGAAATTTTTGATCCCAAAAAATTATTTCCGCAGCCAAAATTTAAAAGAGCAACAAATTAGCATAGAAATATTTAGGGCAAGGTTCATTTAAAATATTCCCTCTCAAAATCTTGGATCCCATAATTTTTAACAAACAACAATGATTAAAGCACAATAATCGTTATTTAGTTTCACATAAAAATTTTAGTTTCCCCCAAAATTTAGTTCTTCCCAGAGAATTTAGTTCCCTACATTTTTTATTTAGTCCCCCCTAATTTTAGTTTGCCCATTACTTCCACATAGAGAATTTAGAGCCCAAAATTTACTTCCCTTTGAGAGTTTGATTCCCTCAAAAAATTTTACTTCGCCCAAAATTTAGTTCCCTACAGATTTAGTTCCTACCAAAATGTTAAGTATTTCTCTCAAAATTTTCACAAACTCTATTCCACAAAGAGCAATCCAACGCAGCATTCAAAATATTCCTCCGAAAAATTTGAACTCATTTACAATCTCAGCCCCAAAAGATATTTGCAGCATTTTCAAAATAACCCCAAAACATTACCGTGGCTTTCAAAATATTCACCCTAACAAATTTTTTCAAGCACATTCAAACTAAAATTTAGTTTCCCAAAGAATTTAGCTCTCTTTAGATTTAATTTCTCCCAAAATTTAAAATTTTAGTTCATCAAGATTTAGTTTCCCCCAGAATTTTAAATTAATTTTAAGAAATTCCACCTTCCATTCAACTTCAGAGCATTTTAAGAAATTCCACCTTCCATTCAACTTCATGCTCTGAAAAAGAAACATGGAGTATTGATTGCTTCTTCAACGGGCTAAGAGATGATATAAAAATAAATCAGAATTCTGAGAAGTAAAGGGTAGTTGTCTAATTGTATACCACATCAAGTTAAACATAATTAGGCCATATTAAAGCAAGTTGTATTTGGTATGGAATTAGATTTATAAATGCCTTCATTTTTTGGGTTGTTGTCGGATACTGGCATAAAGAGCACTAAATATGACCTGATTGTAAACCAAGAGTGGTTTCCTTCATAGAGATGTATCGAGCTGCTTACACATCAAAACCACATTAAGTATGATAATCATAGCATGGACCTTAGGTATATGTCGATGATTAAGTCTGCATTATGTACATTAAACCTCTCATATAAGAATTGTTGATAAATGAAAAATAGTCTCCAATACTGGCATCTGCCTTGTAAGCCTTCAAAACACTTATATGCTCTATATTTTGATCACTTACGGTGATAATACCACCCCAAGCATAGAAGTCCCACCACCAAAAGGGAGAAAACATAAGATTTTTCAACTATGGACCAAAGTTATGATTTCTTGCATACCATGAGTCAAGAACATGTTTTCAACTATAATGTCAAACACTTATAAAAGTCACTTATTGGCCTAAACTGTTTCATGATGAGCTGAAACAAAGACATCAATAATCTGATGAGGGCAAATTTCTTGAAAGAGACTATGCATAGCTTATGGAACCACATGCATTGATTACTTCCTATGAATCAACACCTCCAACCAAGGCTGTAAATGCATGAAGCTCTCACTACCATATCTGCACATTTCGTTTCCCAAGTTATCCGACAACGTAGAACCATAGAACTACTAATTACTTAATATGCCACAGTCATGTTATATCTTCATCTATTCGCTGTTAGGAACCCATAAACCATTAATCAACTGTACTCTAGCATGAGTTCATAATGCGGTAAGTATACCAAATAGGAATGAAAGATTTCTATTCATACACATCAAATAATCCATGAAATATTTTGTAATTGCAGCAAATTGATCAACAACAGAATATAAAAGCCAACATCAACAATGCAAAATTAAAACACTAAGAATCTGTGATCATCTTCAAAGATTATCAAATACACAGAAATTATCTGTATCAATATTTACAATCTGTAGTTTAGCTATTGCTCATGTCATACACTAAACAAATGTAATAAACCAAACATTTTAGTTGATAACACATTATCATAATTATGATTCACTTTGTCAAAGAACCGTAAGGATATTCTCAACTGCCATTTGGCATTTGCTTAATCATTTCATTTTGAGGCATCTTCACGCGTCATCACTTCACTTCTTGAGATCAATCTCTTCTGAGAAATCAACACTCCCTGCAATACCTTGGATTCTCTTGATTCGATTACAAAAATAACCTAGATTACCGGTCTCATGATTATATTGATGTGGTCTCTCCGATCATGCTAGGCAACTCTCAATCGAGCAGTCCGCATTGATCAGGATTTGTTCATGAACAGGGGTAGCCTCCGAGAACGAAGGGTCATGCACTCGGTGTCTACTGCAGCGACCAGCTGTGAGAGCTCAGGCCTCTCAGCTTCCAAATTTTCCACAGATTTCAAGCCATAACTTCCTAGCATTACTTGGGCATTTCTCAGCACTGATTGCAAGTACTTCCCCTTGGGATTCTATCCTCATCTGCAAGTGGATATGTACCTGTGTGGTCCAAAGGCCTAAATATGTATAATTCTTGCCTTAAACAATATATTTGATCTTTTAATATTTCACCTTGATTTGATCTTGTAGTATCCTCTGGACCTCCAGTTGGAGGTGAAACATGGTCTGGAGCTGCACATTCAATATTAAGTTAGCAGTCCAAATCATGCGCATTGATCAATGACGAATAAACAAAATCTTACTTATGAAACTGAGGTTGGGTGGTATTTATGTCTGCTGAAAAAATTATGTTCTCTCTTGGCATATAGTCTACTTGTATGATAGCGTCTAGTAAGCATACCAAACATTATCAAACACCAAACATATAAGGAAGCTCAGTAACATGCTCTAGAACAAATACATACATGACACATTCATGTGTCTTGATCGCCTTATGATCTCCACTATTTGCGAGTCTATATTTTTGTGAGGGGAAAGTACCTTCAGACATATCTCCAACTTTGAAATTAAAAGTGCAATCATAAATTAAATGAAAGGAGAGAAACATATTTATCATAAATTAAACAAAAGGATAGAAACATAGTTTGCATGACAGCTACAATATATAGACCTTAATGACTATACAGAAAAGTTTCATAAAAAATTGGAGAAACCTGTCAATAATAATTAAATCGTGGCTAATCATAGGAGCATACCCGGAGCATTTATGGACTATTAGCCATAGTTATTACACAAAAAGTGGATAAGAAGATGGGTTTTTGCATAAAATTGATATTATTTCAAGTTTAAATATGCACTTTATTTTTTTAGAACTAATGAATTGGATACATCAATGCAAAACCGACAACTTCATTGAATGAATTTATTAGCTAGCTCCTACAAAATATGTAAATGCCAAAAAATTAGAACAAAAGAAAATAAAAGCTCTGTAAAATGGGTCTCCTTTCGGCCTCTCACTTCTCATTTCCTTTCCACTCACCTCCTTTGTTGCCTTGTCACATCACCAACAGCATCTCCAAGGCAGCGAACACGACCGCGTCAATCAAATTTGTAGGTTGATCCACTACGAACATTGCTCCATTGCCGAAGACTTCTGTGCCTATTGTCTGTCAAGCTTCGAGGCCTCCAACTTTCATAGCTTGGCCTTTCTTGTGGCCACACAGGCAAAATTTAGCCAATTGTCTGCCGTGGATAAGCTGAATGACATCAGAAAATCTGTTGACTTCTCTGAAATTTGCTGAAGATTGAACAAAAAATAATTTTGGTAAACTCTTAGCAGAAATTACCAATTATTGATCACAACTTGCTCAAGATTGAAGAAAAAATTTCATATTTTGCATTTTACTCATCAATCCACTCCCAATCATACTGATACTTGCTAGTAGAATGGCCTTGCTCTCTAGAAATCATTGCTTACCTCATGGTG
Source organism: Scilla litardierei (assembly GCA_030789695.1). Classification (NCBI taxonomy): domain Eukaryota; kingdom Viridiplantae; phylum Streptophyta; class Magnoliopsida; order Asparagales; family Asparagaceae; genus Scilla; species Scilla litardierei. The sequence continues at coordinate 34,673 of JAULAV010004438.1, forward strand.
CTCTCATCAAGCCCAGATCCATGCTTCTCACACATCACAGGAGCTCCCTCAGGAAACAATGTACGCTTTTTTTAAATTGTGTTGCTCCAAGTGTTGGGATTCACTACTGAACTATAGCCTTTTTTAAAATCAGATTTTGATATTTCTTCTACATAGTAGTAACATGTTATAATAAAAAATAATGCAGGATTAACCTTCATCAAAGTTATGTTTGCTTCTCAGAACATTATTGATATCAGAAAAATATTGCTTCTCAGAACAATATTGTTTGCTTCTCAGGATTCACTTATTTTCATCATACATTTATATTTTTTGAATATTTCTGTATGGACATGCAGGGTTTTCTTTTCAGGTTGATATGTGAAACATGGGCTTGCAACAGAACAATATTTGAGATTGGCATGGGTATGTTGAAGCTCAGATCATGCATATCTCTTTTAGCATGTTTCATTGGTATTCTGTCATCCACATAAAAATAACACAATTAAATATATTGGAACATCTAATTATTTTTGTTTATCATTTCTATATCAATTTTTTGCAAATTCTTTTTAGAGGGCAAAATATCCATAATGATAAACTTCAACAAAATATTGGTTGCCAATGTAGGAATGTAAACATTTTAAAAGGATGATACATGTAAAGTAATGACTAATAATGGTCCAAACTACTTGCCACTGGCCCAGATCCTGTAAGTAAAAAACGTACACGACAAATGTGAAAACAAACAGTTTAGAAGTGTTGTTGAAAATTTGGATGAAGGACCTTGAAAAAAGAACATTAAGGGAGGCTAGAAAAAAGAACATTAAGTGTTGTTGAAAATTTTGTTTAAGAAAAGTTTTTTGACAAAATTTGGTTTAAAATTCGAAATTTAGTTCTCACACAATTCATAATTCAAACCCAAAATTCAACCCCCCCCCCAAAAAAAAATCTGAATGACAACAAAATTAAATGATGCCAGTGTAATGCAACTATAATGGCATACGTAACACAATTTTATACGCATATTATGTTTAGTACATTTTCTATGTGTGTTTCTTAAAATTTGTTAGGAATGTATCAGACATAGAATAACTACATCCACATATAAAAATTACATCTAATAGAACCTCATTTGTAACAGGCATTTCATGGAACAACTTACATGCATCAGTAAGGTCACTACATTTAGAGTTCATGGAAATAAATGCAATACCTATCACAACATCATGGACTACCCCAACATTGATGGATTCTGAATGCAAGCATTTTCCAAGAAATGTAGGGGAAAGAGATGCACATGCTTTGAGAACCGAAGCAAGTATTGGCTGTTGGGTTCTATTGGTGAGGTTTTGGGTGTAAATACAGTGAGCTTCATTTGGTATTCCAACAGATAGATACCCTCTGATCACTTCACTCCCTTATGAAGGATTTTGAGCTCCACTTCTTAGATAAATTCCATAAAGATGCCTAACCCTGAGGGCATTTTGGCAAAATTGAATTAAACAGAACCGTGCACTGGCTATGAAATTAAACAAAGCTCCCATATGAATTAAACAGAACTTTGCAAAGTTGAACAATGAAAGTTGAGAAGGCGATCGGAGTACTAATAGTTTTTCAATAAGAGTACTAATAGTTCTCTGCTTCAAGGCGAATTCAGATTCTATAACCATTATGCTCGTCATTGTAAGAAATTCCATAACCCAAATTACACAAATCTAAACCCAAATTAGATTCTATAACCAATCTAAATCAAAATTACTCATTCTACTAATTCATAAATAAACCTACGAATACCATTCATTCAACAAATCAACAAACAACCATATATAAGCAGTTCAATCTTCAGAGTTGTCACCTTTAGCTTGCCACATCCCAACGGTAGTAGTACTCTTACATTCCCCAACGGCGTCGGAGTGATCCAAAACCAACAACCACATAATACCCATAGTTATACATTCCCCAACCATAGTTATCATGTTCACAACTAAATTCTTTTTCAAAAGCCAAAATAAATTATATGCTTTGTTGGTGCAATTTTATAATAGCCATATGTCATGCAAGTAAGGAGAAGCCTAAAAATCTCTCAAAGACAACTATGAAAACCATAATCGTAGGAATCCTAGCTGATGCATACATGGGGATTATATACATGCAAATCATAGCAATGTAATTGAACAAATTCCAGAGGATAACAAAATAATAAGATGCTAGAGTCTAATCAATGACAGGGGTGAAAACAATGTCTGATAGTCCCTCGTCCTGAAGGATTTTCTAAAATAACGCAAGAGAACCAGATGATAAACTCAACACATTATTTCACTGATGTATTCTCTTGTGTTATTTTTAGCAAAGTAATTAAAATAACATTGCAAAACAAATTCCAGAGTATAACATTCCAGTTTGGTACGTTGTTGAGTTACTTGGTGCTCTTATTCATTTGTAAAAAATATCCGTAGTTTGGCAAAAAGCTGAATTTGGTGACCTACCCTAATCAAATTCTTTGACAGTCATAATCAGCATATAGATGCAACCTCAAATTGAGATTGTTACGGGTAAAAAGTGAGATTAGTAAAAAGCGAGACAGTCATAATCAGCATATTTTCCCTCACTTCATTTTACCTCAAATTAGTAAAAAGATTTAAAGGACAAAATGAATTATCAACATTGACAGTCAAAAGACCCAAAAGGTGAAATTGACAAAACAGCTCAATAATAAAGAATAGAAGTGTTTCCATCTCCTGGCTTTGCATCCAAATATGTATGACCTTCCATCATTCCGTGTCATAACAAACCTTATTATGCCAAAATAATGTGGATCTAGTCTCAGGCACCAAGAAGAAGATGTAAACAATGGGTGGTTTTTAAGCTGTATGCTCCTTGAGATAAGCAATAAGATCTGCACGCTCTTGCGGCTTCTTCAGACCATGTAAAACCATCTTAGTTCCAGGAATATGCTGAACCAAGAACATTAAAAAAGCGTGAAATGAAACAACAAAAAATGTACAAATCATCATGCTTTCACAAAGAAATTGATAGAATTAATTGAAGAAAGTGAAATGGAATAGGAAAGGTCACTGACAAATTTCAAACAAAATTAACATTCAAAATATAACAACGTGTATCTGTTTTTGTTACTGATAGTGTCCAAATTAGTTCGTCCCTAATTCTGCAATTTATACACATTATGTGACACAATTTTGTTAGAAAAAGCGATATTGACACAATTAGTTTGTCCCTCAGCATCAAAATTCTATCAAAATTGAATTGAGGATCAGGATATCTGTCAAACTTGTAAACTTGCAAACTCAAAATTAAAATAGATGTATATGTATCCTCAAAAAGAATTGAGGATCAGGATATCTGTCAAACTTTCAATGAGGATAATAAATGTGAACATTCAAAAAAATGTGTATGTGTATTCAAACACATATCAACATTCAATACATATACACATATCTTGAATGAATACACAAATTTCAGTGAGGATATTCATTTATTATCCTCAAATACATGAAGGAATGAGTTGACAGGATATTATCCTCACTGTGAACTCATTTCAGTGTGAATTCCTCAATAATAAATGTGAACTCATTTCAGTGTGAATGGATAATATTCAAACTAAACCAAAGACATATACATATACCTCATTGTATAATTTATACATATACCTCAAAATACTGTCAAAATTATACATATACATAGATGTATATCCTCTAAATTATACATATACCTCAAACATATACATCTAGATGTATATCCTCAAAATACTGTCAAAACTTACATCCAGGACATTTTTTGTAATATACTGATAACCCTGGACATTTTTTGTAATAGATTTGTATACGACATAACCCTGGACATTTTTTGGACATTTTCGCATATGACAACCCAATTTCTCAAGATATACTGCTCATATGACATAACCTAATTTGGATAACATTTTCTCATATGAGTTATGGATGAATAGACATAATCAATATGAGGAATAGACATAACCCAATTTGGATGACATTTTCTCAAGATATCCTGCTCAATATGAGGAAATTTGGCCATCTGACCAAAACCATGTCCAATACAGGATTCACTAATAAGTCCACATGTCCAATACAGGATTCTCAAAAATGCATTCTCAAATTGCAGTGTTGCTTGCATATCAATGTCATGTTAAATAGGAAACCAATTCTAGGATAAATATGGGCTCATTTTTGGGATTTTTCATAGTATTAATACTCAATATCAAATTGGGATTGCAATTTCTTTCAAATGGAATGAATTTGAATTGAGTGAAATTTCATTCAAATGGAATGAATTTGAATTAATACTCAATATCAAATTGGGATTGCAATTTTCATAGTATTGCAATTTCTTTCAATATGGGCTCATATCCTGCTCAATATGAATCTAATGGAATGAATTTTAATTCAAAATTATCAGGATATCCTAAAACTTGAGAATCAAAAAATTTGAACTCAATAGGCTGACAATTTCTTTCAAAAATTTTGAACTCAATTTGCATATTGGAATATCCTGAGAATTTTTGATATTCATATTAACAATTTCACTCAATTTTGAACTCATATTAACTCAATATCATGTTCAATTGAGAGTTCAATTTTAAACTCAAATTTTTATATTCATATTAACTCAATTTTGAACTCAATATTTGATATTCATATTAACAGTTCAATTGACTCATTTTGAACTCAATTTTTGATATTCATATTAAAAATTTTGAACAGGATAGTGAAATCAATTTGCATATTTAAATATCATGAGAATTTCTCAGGATTTTATGGGATATTTATATTAACAATTTATTTCCATATCCTGAGAATAAAAAATTATAACTCAATAAGCTGTCAATATCCTGTCAAAGTTGTAATAACACTCAAAAATGATTCAAAAATTCATTCACATAACACTCAAGCAATTTTACAGTGTTATTATCTTGGAATACTTCAAAGTATGTATTCAGTATAAGCTTGGAATAAAAGCTCACCAAGTTGCATATGAAGAGCTATCAGTGAAGTAAGTTATCTGTGAAGAGTAGCATTATGAAGAGTAGCCGCCAGTTTGCATATGAAGAGCTACCAAGTTGCATATGAAGAGCTCACCAATTGTCCTGTTATTAGCAATGCATATGAAGATTAGCATTATGAAGCTAACAGGACATCAAGAATATCAAGAATATCATTTAGAATAGCTAACAGGACAATGCATATGAAGTACATGTGTGTGTAATTAATATTGACTGAAATATCAAGAATAGCAAGAATAAACATTGCATATGAAGTAAATGTGTGTGTAATTGATAAACCCAACAGGTAAAAAACTGAGCTTGAGAGTGCAAATTGTATATTGACAAAACTGAGCTCATTTAACTTATGGAAAAAAACCAGTTGCTATCCCAAACTTGCAAAATTAGGTGGATATCTAATTTGTATTAACAATTGCTATCCCATATCCCAAACAGGATATCCCAAACTTGTAGATATCCCATATCCTGTTTGTAGATATGAATTCAGTTTGGGATATCCCATATCCAAATTGGGTCTTTGGTTTGGGATATCCCATATCCCATATCCAAATTGCTATCCAATTGCTATCCATATCCAAATGTAGATATCCCATATCCAAATTGGGAGTGGCAAAAAAAAACCTGTTTATATTAACAATTTGCAAGCTCAATTGAAAACCAGTTTATATTAACAATTGCTCATGATAAAGTAAATGAATTCAGTATCTTAGTTCTTTGAGTCATTGGTTTAGTTTGAAAATCATGAGCAATTGAAAATCATGTTTGGGATATCTACAAATTGGATATTTCATAAGTTAATTTGCACTCTCAAGCTCAGTTTTTTGCACTCTCAAGCTTAGTTGCTATCCCAAAACTGCTTTATATTACCAATTTCTAAGTTAAATTGGATATTAACAAAACTGGTTTATATTAACAATTTCTCAGCATCTTGTGTTCATATTGAGTGATAGTGCAAATTTTAGTTTGCAAAAAAACATGGAGAAATCAGTTTGGGATAGCTAATTGAGAAATCAGCTTGAGAGTTCACATAAAGTTTAAATTGGGATATGAAGATCAGGATATAAGCATGTTGAGTTCACATAAAGTTAAATGAATTCAGTTGCTCATTTCAGTTTGCAAAATAAACATGGAGAAATCAGTTTGGGATATCTACAAATATACTCCCTAGCATTATCAAGATATAATGTACTCACCCAGTACAAAATCCTCAAAGTACACATATTTCAAACAGTTGATGAACACTGGAATGTTAATATTGAGTGATAGTGCAAAATCCTCAACAGTTGATGAAAACTGGAATTTTCCAACTAAACCAAACCAAATGAAATCCCATTTAAACTGTGAAATGAAACCAAATGAAATCCCAGTGGAATTTGGAATAAAAACTTTGTTTTGATATCATGCATAGTAACTTACACTAAACCAAATTATCAAACTATCATTTCAAATGCAAATGAACTCATGGGCATTCAAATTATCAAATTACCAAATTATCAAATGATCCCTGTTTTCCATATCAATAACTCAAATCCATGATGAAGCTGAAACATTCAAGTTCATTTTGCAGCAAGCTGAACCTCAATTTCAAGTAAAAACTCAATCCACTCCTGTGAATGGAGTCAGCAATATAAATGATTCATTGTTAATGGACTCAGCAATATAAACATCACATGGACAAAAATTGAACTAAGTTGAACCCTGACTAATTTGAACTAATTTGGACAAATATATAAACATCACATTTGGGCTAATGGCAAGAATGGTAGTCAAATTAAATTTCACAATCATTGGCATTTTCAGACTTGAGTATTCAAATTATCAAATTTCTCATGATTATCAGACTCCCATTGGCAAAAATCATTGGCATTCAAATGTTGAACCCTCAACTTGTGATAATTTGGCAAAAATCATTGGCAGTCAAATTGAACCCTCAAAGTTGATTTCTCAAATTTTGATAATCATGCCTACTTGATTTCTCAAATTATCACATCAACTCATGAGAAATTTCTGACTTCATTATTCAAATCATTGGCAAAAATCTGAAAATATCAAATTATCAAATTATCATTTCAAATGCAAATGAACTTATGGGCATTCAAATTATCAAATTATCAAATTGTTAAACACCCTGGAATGTTTAAGATTACTCAAGCATACACTAATACTCAACTATTCATATTGTTAAACATACTCAAGCACCAATGTGAGTATACTAAAAACAGGATTCTCAACTACTCAAATGCTGAATAGTTGAGTATGTTAAACATACTCAAGCACAAATACTGAACTATTCATATGCATACTCAACTACTCAATTTTCAAACTGGAATTTATTTTAGCATCTCTCAATTACTACTAAAAACTGGAATTTATTTTCAAACTACTAAAAACAGCATACTCAACTACTATATTTAGTTTAGTATTTTCAGTTTTTACCAGTTTTTAGCCATTGGTTTGCAATACATATGAAGAGAATATAATGGGAGTCTGATTTTTGCCATACATGTATATTGCTATGAAAAAAAATTACAATATATTGCATATGAAAAAAATTATATAGCCATTGGCAAAAATCAAATTTTTTTGAATGCCAATGATATAGCCAATGGAATTATATATACAGTATGTAAATATACTCACCATTGGCAAAAAATATTGGTTTGCAAATGGCTATATAATTTTTGAATTTTTACATGCTGTTTGTATTTCGTGGCAATGGTGTTATATACTCACCATGCTGTTTGAATTGAGTGAGTACACATGTATATTGCTATATTAATGGTTTATTGTGAGTAAACATGTATATTGCTATATTGCCATTTGACCATTTGCATATAACCATTTGCAAATAGCTATATATAACCATGTATAACCATTCTCCTTTATATAGCAATATATAGCCACTGGGAAAATTCAAACAGCATGGTGAGTATATATAGCCCTTTGCAAACCATTCTCCTTTATATTGCCATTTGCAAAATTCAAACACATGTATATTGCTATATTGCCATTTGAAAATTCAAACAGCATGGTGAGCATGGTGAGTAAAAATTCAAACAGCATGGTGTTATATTGCCAATATATATAGCCAATTGCCAATAAATATAATTTTTGAATTTTTACATGCTGTTTGTATTTCGTGCCAATTGCCAATGTAAAATATTGAATTTTTACATAAAAATAATGCCATTGGCAATGGTGAGTATATTTACATTTTCATATTCAAAAAATTTGATTTTTGAATTATACTCACCTTATTTTTGAATATGAAAAAAAATATTGCATAGAAATTGCCCACATATATAAACAGCATGTAAATATAAAAAAATATTTACATGAACTATGAAGAGAATATAATGGAACAGGACATAGAGAATTTGGCATTCCGTATGTCATTTTGGCATTCCGTATGTTATGCTAATCAATTAACATAGAGAATTTTGCAACAGGACATTGAGAATTTTTGGGTCCTGTCATTTTGGCATTGCTTTTAGCCTTCATTGAAAGCTCAAATACATTGATAGCTCAACCATTCTCATATTCAAGCTCATTCAAGATCATCCAAGCTCATCCATTCTCAAAATACATAATGCAAAACAGAATATTAACAGGACACCAATTGCCAACAAAACTCACCAAGAGTTGAGGAGGAGAGGAAGTGATGAAGCTCTCAAGCTCTGAAACTCAAACTCAGCAAACCGTGTTGAAGCTTCTTGATGATGTGCTGCTTCGTGATAATGGAGGTAGAAGAAGAAGAGGGTGATCTTCGTGATGTGCTGCTTCTTGGCGTTTGTGAAGGAAGAAGAAGAGGAAGTTGGAGGTAGAAGAAGATGGCGTTGGTGAAATGAGAGTAGCTGTGTAGAAGAAGATGGCTGGCTCTCCAACTCAAAAGCAAAATCCCAAACCTTTCCCTCACAAATTTTGAGTTGATCTTGCCGTCTGTGATTTGATCAAAAAACCATTCCCGCCCAAAATTTCCCTCACAATTTTGATGTTAAGATGGAAACGGAAATTTTGAAATCAAATTTTTTTTAAAAATGATTTGAAGGAGAAGCTGTGACAGGATTTGATGTGAGTGAGGAAAATGATTTATTATATCCAATATCTCTTATATCAATTTCTCATCATACCCTATATACAATCTATACTATATAACCATCACACCCAATTACACATAACCAAAAACAAATTCTCTTATCCATTATCTCTTATCCATTTTCTCTTATCCAAAATCTCTTATACAACAATACACATATTCTAATCCACAAACAACAATACACATAACCAATATCTCTTATCCAAATTCTCTTATCCAAAAACCCATGATAACATCCCTGTTTTATAATATAGATATATAGCCCACGAGAGGGTGTCCTAGTGGTAAGTCATTCCGCTCCAAAGCCAAGGGTTGCGGGGTTCGAGGCCTATGGCCGCCGTGACTTGGTAATTATTGTGGAATTTGTTGTGGAATTATTTACCCTGGGGCTACATCTCCCCTCTCGGACTAACCCGGGGGCTGTTGGGGGCACGGCGGTCACCCCCCAGTTTGCATAGTCTCGACCGGGCTCTCGCCTTACCCTCCTAAAAAAAGCAGAAGGCAGGGGGAGGGGATTGGGGATTTTTCTGGGGTTTCAATATATATATATATATATATATATATAGGGCAATCTTCGGGTGCGAAAAATCCCGTGCGAAAGCCGTGCGAAAACTTTTTTTTAATTTTTTTAAAATTTTTTTTTTCAAAAATTCTTTTTTTGATGTTTAATCCATACAATTATATACCCCAGGGAAAATAATGGGTGAACCCGTTGGGCATTAGAGCACCCATCCACCCGTTACAAATTTAACGGTCTCAAAACGTGCGAATTTGATGAAATGGCTTGATCGAAGGCCAAATGACATTATTTCTCAACCATTATTTTTTGAGGGGGGTATAACAACATATAATGAGGGTGGAAAAAAGAATTTTTGAAAAAAAAAATTTCAAAAAAAAGATAAAAACATTTTCGCACGGTGCGAAATGTTCTCATTTGAAAATTTTCCTATATATATATATATATATATATATATATATATATATATATATAATTCTTATGATTACCTTGGAATAGAATATTAGACTGTCAAAATCATATATAATGCATGCATTCTTTTCGAAAACTATTTTAAAATCTTTATCACATAATTGAGAAATAGATAAGAGATTATGTTTCAAATCGTCAACAAGGAGCACGTTTTCGATGATTGGCTTAGTTGGATCACCAACTGTTCGGATGCCAATCACTTACCTTTGTTGTTATCACCAAAAGTAACGTTGCCACCATCTTTGAATTGTACGGTTGATAGGAGTTTGATGTTCCTGGTCATATGTTTAGAACATCCACTATCTAGTATCCATCTTTCTTTTATTGGTACCTGAAAGATAAACAATAAATATTAGTACCCTTTTTATATGGGTCCTTAGGATTAGTCCTTAGGAAACCAAACCCAAGTAGAATTTGGTTTCTTTAGATAATTAGAAGAAAGAATAATATTTTGCATAAAGTTAGATATATATAAATCCTTATCATATTAGCAAATATCTTTGGGAACCCAAATATTATGCATAATTGTTTTCTTAGAAGATGTAAGAAAATTGGTTTTATTTGGAATATGAAGAGATCCTTTTTCATATTATTAGAAGAATCAATTTTCTTAGCATTAATAAATACATCCTTTTCTTTTCTAAAATGACATTACCAAGAATATTGGATTTGGAAGTATTCTTATATCCCAAACCTTGTCTATGATTAGCAGGATGTTGTAATCTAAGTAAATCATCTAGATTATTCCTTCCTTTATTAAACCTACTAATGTTAGTAGACATAATATCATATTTCAATTTTAGAGAATAAATATCCTTATCTAAAATAGAGATGCGTGAAATCATATTATGATTCTCAGATTTGATAATCTTATTTTCATGAAGTAGTTTATCATTTTGAGAAGATAATGTTTCCTTCTCAATTTTTAGACTATCTAATGAAGATGAAGAAAGGTTAGTTCTTGATGAGATAGAACTAATGCCTTAAGTTGAGAATTCAATTTCTTGAATCTCGTTTATAATTCATTAAAAGCATTAAGTAATTCTTCATTATCTAATCTACTTACCTTATTATCAATTTGTGCCATAAAGCACATATGGGTCTTCATTAGATTGGTTGTTGACTTCTTCATCTTCATCTGAAGATGAAGAGTCCCATGTTGCTGCTAATGCCCTCTTTTTCTTTTCGAACTTCTTATTCTTTCTGAAGTTGTTGAATATCCTTTCTTTTGGCTTAAGAAGTGGACAATCCTTTTTCATATGTCCTGGTCTGTTACATTGAAAACATAAAGAAGCATCAGTAGTTTTGGAGTTCAAACTTTTAAACTTACCTCTTCGAAGAAACTTCTTAAAGTTTCTAGTTATTAGTGCCATGTCTTCATCGTCCATATCTGAACCATTGGTGTCTAATGAAGCAGCAAAGGCAAGAGTTTCTTCTTTGTATCTGCTTGTTCTTTGCAATCTTAAAGGAGTACTTCATAGGTGACGTCCCCCGAGTTTATGGTGCATGCAAGTGTGCAATATGATTGGGGGATACCAGATTTAAAATATTTGTATCGCAAGCGCACGGTGTAGTAGTATGGCTTAGGGGTCGAACACAGGGAGGCGTGGTTGTGCTTGTGTCAGAAAGGAACAAATTCACCCTAGGGGTGAGCTAGCCCGAATCGATAGATGGGTTGTCACGAAATGTAGATACGAGGTTAAACAATATAAAGGGAAACCTAGGACTTCGGTTTCCACCTTATCATGTGTTCTCGCTATTACGACCGGCGGATAGGATAACGATCGGAATTAGGGTTTAGTGGTGAGACGTTGCCTCTAAGAGTGATACCAGCGTCCCACGGGCCCGATATTCCGGTCGGTGCCCAGGATGATACGCCGGACTACCCAGGTTCGGTCAGTGGGCATTCCCATGACCATTAACACTGATCGACTTCGGGAGCACTAAGCTCGCAACGATAACTCCCAACATCTCGTCCTGCCCCTCCCGCACGCTAGGATTTGATGTCTACGCTAAGGGCGTGAGCTATGGCTAGGGAGTCAACCGCCAAGTTTATTCCCCTTTGGCCCATCGGTCAAAGGCGGTCTTTTTCCCGCCGATGACAATAAAACACCTCACGTAACCAATAGATTCCTATTCCCTATCGATATTCTAGTCCTATGGACGCATTAGGGAGAACCCACGAAGGGGTTTCCACCAAAATCCCAGATTTGGGAACTACTCACACAATATAGCTAAAAAGCAATCTAAATGAAAATCGACCGTTAAAATCATAATCAGGCAATTGAAATGCGGTAGTAGTAATGCTATTAAGATAATATCAAAGTTTCATAAAGATCAAAACACTTACAAATAGAGATAAAATTCCAGCCGTCACAATAGGAAAAAGACAGAAAAAATACACAGCTCTCATTTCTGAAAACCTAGGGCATATATGTATAGAAAACAACGTCACCCGATCGGCTGAAGAATCAACCGATCGGGTGAGCTGCTGCGTTCTTCAGCAGCGGTCTTCAGAAACTTCACCCGCTCACGTGACACGGTCGGTTGGCGCAAGCGGCTCGTCGTTTGGATCTTGCGGTCATCGGGTGAACCGATCGGTTGATAAATCACCCAATGGGTTGGAAACGTCTCCCAAAAGATAGACACTTGCGTCGACTTGGCACGGTCAGCCGGCCGTTGGGTGAGCTCTCCGGGTCGTCGTTTGGAGGAATCGGCTACAGATGAACCGATCGGGTGGATATCACCCGATCGGTTAGAATTCAGCTCCAAATTCCCGAGAAGTCTGTTGGGATGAACCTGTCGTCGAACCGGTCGGTTGATCCTCGCTTCGCATCACCCGATCGGTTGGCTGTGTCCAACCGATCGGGTGGGGGCTGAAAAGTGACAATCTTGGTCGTTTGACCCCCTGGATCATGCGTGACTCCTCCCGTTGCTCTGGGGACTTATGATATCTTCGTTATATGTCCCTTACGCGGGTAATCTCCTGCAAACACACAAAAACAAGGAGAAGTGAAAGAAAACTAGAAAATACGTGAAAATGGATACATGACAGCGAAAAATAACGGAAAAACACAAAGAAGACGTGCGTGAATATATAAAATATACACACACGTCAAAATCCCCCAAGCTGAACCCTTCCTTGTCCTCGAGGAAGACGAGTGACAGTAGGAGCTTGGATGGAGAAAATAGAGAGAGGGAGAGAAAAAGAAGTAAAATCCCAAATCGCCCGTCTGGGCCAACAAAATCAAAAATGCCACACCAAGCAAGCAAATGACAAATCACAACACTAAACCAAGGAAAACGAGTCCAGAAAAGTGTCGTGGGCCCACGCGGTGAAGCACGAGTGAGTGTGGTCGTGTGCTAGCTGACGGTGTCACTATCTACATTGTGCAATAAGCTAGATATACACATATCCAAGATAAGACCCAAATATTGATTCGATTTGAAATAAGCGGCGAATATATAGCTCAAGCATGCAATAGAACAGAGTAAGAATCGAATCGTATCATGCGTCAGGGACTCCACAACTAGGGACTAGGAAATCACCTCACTATCGCCTAGGTAATAGCTAGAAGGTCCCTATTCCAAGTGTTTTCGAAAACGATGGGGGTTGAAATGATGTGGAGAAGAACACTCTGTGCAAATTCTCGCCTTCCCTTTATTCACGGTAGGTAGGAAAATATTCACACACACATTTTTTTGGGTTTTGGATATATGTATTTTTTTTGTTTTTGGCTATACATATATATATATTTCTTTTCATTTCTCTCTTTTTTTCTCTATTTTGGGTTTTTCTTTTCTCTCTCTTTTTTTGGATTTTTGGACTTTTGGGTATATACAAGTGTGTACTCTCCCAAGTGGGAGAACGGTACACGACGAGGGGATTTGCACCAAGTAAAATAAAAAAAGAAACCGGATTCTAGACACTTGGGCAAGGGTGTTTTTTTCGCTAATCAGAGCATATGCCAAATGGATTATCCTAGTCCTAGCTGTGGAATCCTGACACATGCGAAATGAAATATACGATATAAATATAGCATGCATATGGAAGCAGACAGGAGAAGCAAATACCGCATATTTAAATCGAAACATGATAATCTAGGGGTCATTCCAGGGCAGGTATATTAAGCTAGACATGACACATGACTCACACAAAAGCAAAATGGACCCACGATGCATGAAATGCAAGAGGACTCAGCTTCCTAGGGTTAGTGAATGTGATTATCGAAGCCATGCTAGGTGCGTGTGTGATTCTGTGGCAATTCATCATTTGGGGTCATCTCTAGGAGAGAGAGGAGAAAAAGGAAAGAAAGAAAAAGAAAACACGGTGAAAACGACTCAAAACGAAGAAAAAGACACAAAACAACGCACGAAGTGCGACTCCCCCAAGCTAAAACTTGCATTGCCCTCAATGCAATAAAAGTGAATACGGGAGGGCAATGAAAATGGGGGGGAATACGCACCAATTCAAAAAGAAATGAAAAACAAGAAAAACACACATACGAAACTGAAAAATAAAGAAAATCACACCACACGACAAATAAACAGAAGATAAAAGATAGAAAATCACACCACACGACATATATAAACAAGCACACATGAGAAATAACACACGACAGCACACAGAAAAAATGACTTCCCCCAAGCTAGACACGTCAATGCTAGCGATAAGATATGATCATGATAATGCAGAAATATGCCGGGGAAGATCGTAAAAGAAAATGTAATCAAATAACAGGAGAGGAATCGTCCTCGTCCTCCTCTGTAGAAGATGGAGGGGTGCAGAGGGGAGAGGTGGGGTGTGTGTGAAGAAGTGGAGAAAGTGGGCGAGGTGATGGATCGGTGGGTGTGGATGTGTGAATAATGGGTGGAGTAGTGGTGGTGATGGTGAGTGGGAGTGAAATGGAGACCAATGCGGTGGTAAATGGGGTAGATACGGCGGTAGATGGGGTAGATACGGGGACGGAAGAGGATGGTGGGGGAAGTGATCGTGAACGCACCTGCAATTTCTTGCGGCACACGTATGGGGTGACGGAAGTGGAGGGTGGTGGAGCTGTGGGGACGGCGGTGGTGGTCGCGATTGGAGGTGAAGTGGCAGGAATGGAAATGGTGGTGGTGGGAGGGGATGGTCGCCTAGGGGGTGATGGGTGTGGTGATGAATGTGATTGGGGAGGTGAAGAGTGCGATGGTGGAGGTGAGGGGGGTGGTGAGGTGGGTGGAGTGGGTGGAGGAGGTCCGTGTACGTGAGTGAGAATGCGGAGGATGGTGGCCATGTCCCTCTCAAGTGCGAGGAAACGTGGGTGAGAGAAGATGGAGGAGGATGGGACCGAGGGGGCAGAGGACGAAACGACAGCGCGTAGTAAAGCCAGCTCAGTCTCGAGAGCAAGGCGAGCGGATGTGGCTCGACGAAAGGAGGAGGATGAGGTATTACGAACCGGAGAGGTGGTGACAGTGGTGGTGGGGACAGAAGCCGGGATGACACTACTAGGCCCAGCCCCGGGGTCTGCACGGGAAGCAGGAATGTCCTGCTCGCCTAAGTGAGCGGCAGGGGAAGGTGGTCTGAGTGCGCCCAGGATAAATGGAAGACGTAATCCCCCCATAAACTCAGGATTGGGAGGGAATATCCAATCTGCCACTATAACGAGCTGGGTTAGGCAGAATGGTATATGGAGCTGGGGGGTGTCCGTAATGGAAAGTGAAACGACTGTCGGGGCTGGGCTTGATCATGTGAATATGCCAAAGGACATCGAGATCTATGGATGAGGGTCCTGGGGCAGAAGGGAAATCACGAGGGATGACCACACTATATTGGGGATATGTGGCTATGATAGTAATGAGGCCCCCGCAACAAAGTTTGCCCTTGTCGGCGCGGCTAATGTCAAGCAATTTGTGGATAAGCCAATCGCCAGTGTGAATGGGAATGCGGGGGGCCTCGAAGGCGATCCCGTCGTCAGCACGAATGAAATCAAACGTCATGGCCCACAAAATGAAGAGATCAGGGATAGTCACCGTCACGGACTCATCCCTGGGGAAGAATGTGCAAGATATGATTCGGTGGGCCAGACAGAAAACGGGGTGAATGATAGAGGAGGCCTTGGCCTTATCTCGAGGATAATGACGTTGTAGGATGAGGCGAAACCAAAATTGGTCGACGTCAAAATCAGGGTGGGATCCGGAATGAGGGATAGCATCGTCCCCAGGATTGGGGAATCCGAAGATGTGATTGATAGTATCCAGGCGGGTGCGGACAGTTTTGTTTCAGACCCTAAAAATGACGGTCGACCCCGACTCACACTTAAGGGAAGATAAGAATTCTAGTGTGAGTGCGGTGTAGGAGGGTGCGTGGGCATTCAGGAAAGCTAACCATCCTAAGTTGGCAAAGAGGGTGTCGACTTCGGAGAAAACTCCGAGATCGATAAGCGTATGTGTGTGTGTGCAAATTTGGTGGATAGGTGCCCCAGTGTATCGAGTCTGTGATAAAAATCTTTTTGTTATTGACTCCTAAAATGGTAGCCATGCGGGCCCATCATTGGGTCCTCAAGCTGGGATGATAGGTTGGGGCTGGGGTTGGGGTTGTGCAGGCTGTGCAGGAGGAGGGCGTGAGTGTGGTGGACGTGTGGTCTTTCATATCTTGCGAGACGACCCCTCCTTACGCATAATACCCTTACCCTTATCTTGATCTCGGGCCATGCCCGTGTGTGTGATGCTAGCGTTTGCAAGATATAATGAATGCACACAAACACAGGCAATCGAGCAAAACAATAATACTAGGGCAAAATTGAAAATGGAGTTAAGGAGCAATGTTACCCAGTAGAGATGACGATCCTTGCTCGTAGATTACCCAACGCAGCGCAATGAGATGGAGTGTGAAGCCGCGGTGTTTCTTTTCAACAAATTTTCGAAAATGGGGCGAGTTGGGCGAAAATTAGGGTTTTTATGGGGGTTAAATCGAAGATGAAGAGAGGGAGATCGATGGGGGGAAGGAGATAGGGAGTGGAGAGATCGATTGAGGGAGGTTTGTGGTCGGTTGAGGGACGATCATGGCTGTTTGGAACTTGGAGAAGTCGAAATGGCAAGGGAGAGGGAAATCAGGTGAGGGGGAAATGAACGGTTGAAGTCGGGGTATTTATAGGGTTTAAGTCGAACCGATCGGGTGAGATTTCACCCGATCGGTTGATTATTAGGTCAAAAATTTTGCTGAAAAAAGGCTACATGCGAACCGATCGGTTGAGAACTCAACCGATCGGTTGGCCGCTTCACAATTTTTCCCGAGAATTCAGTGCAGCTCACCCGGTCAGTCACACGACCATGCTTCTGATCAACCGATCGGTTGATTAAATCCCAAATTTTTCGAGACTTCAGCCGTTCCCATACAGTCAGCCACCCGGTCTCACTTTGCTTCACCCGACCGGTTTGCTGGAGAACAGATACAGGCCATTGTCTGATACGCCTCACCCAGTCGGTTGAGTGGTCACCCGATCGGGTGAGGGCATGTTTCCTGCAAAAATTCACAAATGGCCTAAGTCTCTCGACGGAAGTTCTCGTGGCTGGATTTATATATCAAAATATGAAAAATAAAGCTTAAAAAAATCCTAAAAGCAAAGATGAAAGTTTAGAGCATGGGTTGCCTCCTATGAAGCGCTTTTGTTTAACGTCGTTTGCTCGACGCCCGTAGATGATCTTCAAGGTGGACGGGGGTGATGCCCTAAGTTTGGCATCCTTTCAGCTCCTGAATTGGTGGTCTCTGATGCTGGCAGCGGTGACAAGAAGACTTCTTCAACGATCCTCCCACCATTGGTGGTATCCGGAGGCTTCTCCCTTATATTGGCGTCTACCGCCACTCTTCTTAAAATCCAGACCTCGTTACCGGTAAGCCCCATGGGCTCTTTCCCTTTTCTCCTCGTCAGAGGAGACATTTGGAATCTGGGAGGGATCGTATGTGACGCACCCGCTTCCTCAGCAACTTCTTTCTTTTTCAGACCATCATGCTCTTCAAGGTCCCCCAAGCTGTCGGGGGGGGGGGGGGGGGGGGGTTCCTTGTGGCCCCGGCTTCAGCTACTCTCTCTTTCTCTATATCCAGCATATTGCACCCTTGCTCATCAGGAGGATGCTTCATGGACAACCCCAAGTCGAACTCGACCTTTTGGTCGCCAACATTCAGGGAAAGCTTCCCTTTCTTCACATCTATTAAAACGCCGGCGGTGGCCATGAGTGGCCGTCTGAGGAGATGATGGGGGTATGACTATCTTCAGGTATGTCCATAACGACGAAGTCCACTGGCACATGCACCCCACTTACGTTGACAGGCAGGTCATCTACGACCCCCACCAGATATTTGACCGATCAGTCTGCAAGCTGTAAGGTCATACTGGTGGGCTCCAGGTTGCCCATCCCTATCCTCCTATATAGCGACAGTAGCATTAAACTGATGCTCGCTCCAAGATCAAGGAGCGCGCGATGGATCTTTACCTCCCCGATCGCACAAGGGATAGAGAAGCTCCCCGGGTCTTTTAGCTTCGGCGGATTCGCTCTCTGAATGAGAGCACTGCATTCCGCCGTTAGAATGACCTTTTCCTTTCTAGAATCCTTTGTCACCAAATCCTTGAGGAATTTCGCGTAGGAGGGTATGGTCTCTATAGCTTCAAGGAATGAGATTTGTAAGCTCAAATCCTTGACCATAGCAAAGAACCTGCTGTATTTTTCGTCAATTTTGGCTTTGGCAAGCCGTTATGGAAAAGGCACAACGGGCTTGAATACTCGAAGGTTCTCCTCCTCGTCCTTCTTCTTCTCTTTTTCAGTGACTCCCTCCGGAGTCATAGTCTTCGGTGACGAAGCGCCGTTGTCATTAGCTTTTTCAATTGGTCGCTCTACGACCAACGATGCTTCCGGTTCCTTGGCGGGCACTCTTATAGGAATTTGTGTTCTGCTTCTCAAGACGATAGCGGACACATTCGCATGCTCATACGTTAGTGCCAAAGTCTGATTTACCCCCTTCGATTCACCTCCGGTTGTGGCGGCAATTGATTTTGCGACCTCTGAAGGTTTGCCACCTGCAACCCCAGCTGGGTTACTTGATCGGTGAGAGCCCTCTGCCCCATTTACAGCTTCAAATTTATCTTCTCCTGGTTCGAAATGTACTGAGTCAAGAGGGACTCAACCGTGGGAGATGACTCTCTGTTGGCCATACGGCTGCTGCTGCTGCTGTATGGGCTGCTGGTTCCTTGGGGGGTACTGCTAGTATGATTGTGGGGGCTGCTGCTGCTGAAACTGCTACTGATGTTGCCTAGGCGGCTGATATACTTGTGGTTGTGGTTGCTGATAAGGCGCCCGGTAGCTAAGATTGGGGTGGTTCCGGTTATTTGGAGAGTAGGCCAGATTGGAGCTAGTCCGTAGTGGATACGGCGCATTTCCATAGGATTGTAGAATAGTGCGCTCACTTGGTCCACCGGTGGTGAGATGTCACCACCCTCGAAGTCCCCCATGATTTTTGCTTCCACCGCCGCAATATGTTGTGTACCGACACCACTGGCTCCTACCATCAGCGCTGAGATCTGGGTCGACAGCAAGTCAAACTTGTTGGATAATTTGTCGACGTCCTCAACCCTGTGGATACCCCCAGATCTATGTGTGGCTCGCTCATCACTCCACCGCTCATTGTTCGATGCCATGTTTTCAAGAATTTGTTCGGCATCTTCTTCACTTCTGGACATGAAGGAGCCCCCCAGCCGCGGCGTCCATCGAAGATTTTAAATCATCCCTCAACCCGTTATAGAACAGATTTATAATCTGCCACTTGGGAAGCTCGTGATGAGGGCATCTCTGTTGCATCTCTTTGTATCTCGTCCAAGCTTCATGCAGGGACTCGTGGCTGGCCTAGGAGAAGGAGGAGATCTCACTCCTCAACTTCATCGTCTTCCCTGGAGGGAATAACTTGGTCAAGAATGCGTTCGAGAGCTTCTCCCAAGTGTTGAAGGTGTTCGGGTCCTTTCCCCTAAGCCATTGCTTGGCCTTATCCCACAAAGAGAAGGGGAATAGCTTCAGACGGATTGCTTCAGTGGTGACACCATTAATTCAGAATGTGTCACATTTCTCTAAGAATGAGTCCAGATGTTCGATAGGGCTTTCCATGGGTGCCCCAGAGAATTGATCCTGATGGATCCACGTCGCTAAGGACGGCTTAAGCTCGAAGCTCTGTGCCGTAATAGAAGGAGGTCGGATAGAGGAGGCGGACCCGATGGATGGCATCGAGTACTTCAGCAGGGATTTATGCGGTGGGGTATTCTCCTCCATGGCTTCAGACTCTTCTCTTCTTCTCTTCTCTGCGGCTAGACGCCTAAGGGTGGCGTTTATCTCCGGATCAACAGGAATCAAGTCGTCGAGACTCCTTGTATTCCTGCGCATGAAAAGCAACAAACACCCGTGAAGCAAGTATGGGATATGAACAGATAAAAACAGAAAAATGAAAATAGAAAATAAAAAATGAAAGTGAAGAATGCGAAAACTATCGCGAGGTAGGGATATGAACTAGACTCAAGGGTTCGAAGGTCCTAAAATTAACAAGCACGTTGCCTCCCCGGCAATGGCGCCATAAAGCTTGACGTCCCCCGAGTTTGTGGTGCATGCAAATGTGCAATATGATTGGAGGATACCAGATTTAAAATATTTATACCGCAAGCACACGATGTTGTAGTGTGGCTTAGGGGTCGAACACAGGGAGGCGTGGTTGTGCTTGTGTCAGAAAGGAACCAATTCACCCTAGGGGTGAGCTAGCCCAAATCGATAGATGGGTTGTCACGAAATGTAGATACGAGGTTAAACAATATAAAGGGAACCCTGGGACTTCGGTTTCCACCCTATCATGTGTTCTCGCTATTACGACCGGTGGATAGGATAACGATCGGAATTAGGGTTTAGTGGTGAGACGTTGCCTCTAAGAGTGATACCAGCATCCCACGGGCCCGATATTCGGTTGGTGCCCAGGATGATACGCCGGACTACCCGGGTTCGGTCAGTGGGCATTCCCATGACCATTAACACTGACCGACTCCGGGAGCACTAAGCTCGCAACGATAACTCCCAACATCTCCACCTGCCGCTCCCGCGTGCTAGGATTCGATGTCTACGCTAAGGGCATGAGCTATGGCTAGGGAGTCAACCGCCAAATTTATTCCCCCTTGGCCCAACGGTCAAAGGCGGTCTTTTTCTCACCGATGACCATAAAACACCCCGCGTAACCAATAGATTCCTATTCCCTATCGATATCCTTGTCATATAGACGCATTGGGGAGAACCCACGAAGGGGTTTCCACCAAAATCCCAGATTTAGGAACTAATCACACATTATAGCTAAAAAGCAATCTAAATGAAAATCGACCGTTAAAATCATAAACAGGCAATTGAAATGTGGTAGTAGTAATGATATTAAGATAATATCAAAGTTTCATAAAGATCAGAACACTTACAAATAGTGATAAAATTCCAGCCGTCACAATAGGAAAAAAAGACAGAAAAATACATAGCTCTCGTTTCTGAAAACCTAGGGCTTCTATTTATAGAAAACAACGTCACCCGATCGGTTAAAGAATCAACCGATCAAGTGAGCTACTGCGTTCTTCAGCAGCGGTCTTCAGAAATTTCACCCGCTCACGTGACACGGTCGGTTGGCGCAAGCGGCTCGTCGTTTGGATCTTGCAGTCATCGAGTGAACCGATCGGTTGATTAATCACCCGATCGGTTGGAATCGTTGCCCAAAAGACAGAAACTTGCGTCGACTTGGCACGGTCAGCAGGCCGTCGGGTGAGCTCTCCGGGTCGTCATTCGGAGGAATCGGCTACAGATGAACCGATCTGTTGGATATCACCCGATCGGTTGGAATTCAGCTCCAAATTCCCGAGAAGTCTGTTGGGATGAACCGGTCATCGAACCAGTCGGTTGATCCTCGCTTTGCTTCAGCTTGTGTCCAGGTCATGCACGCGTGCATCACCTGATCGGTTGGCTGTGTCCAACCGATCGGGTGGGGGCTGAAAGTGGCAATCTTGGTCGTTTGACCCCCTGGATCACGCATGACTCCTCCCGTTTCTTCGGGGACTTATGATATCTTTGTTATGTGTCTGCTACACGGGCAATCTCCTACAAACACATAAAAATAAGGAGAAATGAAAGAAAACTAGAAAATACGAGAAAATGGATACGGGACGACGGAAAATAACGAAAAAACACAAAGAAGACATGTGTGAATATATAAAATATACACACACGTCAGTAGGCCATCAAGTTACCAACCAAGCTTTCAACGGTGATAGTTGACATGCCATTAGCTTCTTATATGGCTATAGTCTTCTTCTTCCATTCTGACGTTAAGGCACGAAGAATCTTCTGTACTTGTTCCGTTTGAGAATAGGTTTTGCCAAGTGCTATTAAGGAGTTGACAATGTCGGTAAAACGACTGATAATTTCTCCCATTGGTTCATTCTCCTTCATTCTGAATAACTCAAACCTGTGAACAAGAATAGAGATTTTAGTTTCCTTAACTTTATTAGTTCCTTCATGAGTTATCTGGACTGTATACCAGATGTCATATGCGGTTTTGGCTTAGGAGACACGATTGAACTCATTCTTGTCCATAGCGCAGAATAGTGCATTCATTTCTTTAGAATTGCGAGTTGCAGCAGATTTGTCATTAATGGTCCATTGGGTATATGGAGTTGTAGGCCTATCCTATTGAGTTTCCAACTTGTTCCAAGGTTCGTAGTTGATGCTTTGAAGACAGATTGTCATCCGTGTCTTCCAATAGGAGTAGTTGGAACCATTGAATAATGGAGGCCTTGTAGTAGAGTGCCCTTCTAGAAATTGTGATGTAGACGTTGAATTGTTTGTCGGATAGGTGTAGGCCATCTTAACAATGTGCTCCGATACCAAATATTGGATCTCCTGGCACACCAAATACAGTAGAGGGTGGTGAATAGTGTAAATCACGACGATATTGCAAAATTAAAAGTTAATAAAATATTGCAATAAGAATGCGGAAATAAATAAACACAATCCAGAATAATCCAAACACAGACACATGGATTTTTATTCTGGTTCGAATCCTTGTGATCCTACGTCCAGTCCTCTACTCCGTAGAGATTTGAATCCACTAAAATACTTGCTCTCCGCAAGTAATCAACATACAAAGATGCCAACACTCCCCGTGTTGCAAACTTATACAATCTCTTCAACAAGAGATTTACCAAATAAAGTAAAGAAAGAGTATGAAACAATATCACCTATAGCCTTGATAATTGATGGAATTATTATGCAAGGAAGGTGATTGGATCTCCAAGGTTCTAGATGGAACTTGTAGTAGAATGAACTTGAAGATTGGACTTTATATGGAGGAAAAATTTCTACAGAGGTTCCTCTAAGAAAATCTGAAAATCACTAGCTTTTTAGAGAGAGAAAGTAAACTTAAGAAAAGAGAAAAAAGTGAATTTTCGTGTGTGTTTTAGGCAGGGGTTTGGGGGTTTATTTATAGTCCAAAAGGTATTTTTGAACGTTGGACAACTGCCTAAATTTTCAAAAAATTCTGGGAAAGTTTTTCTATTAGTCGACTAATATTAGTGCCTGGTCGACTAATCAGAACTGCTAACTAGGATTCTGGCTGTTGAGGTGTCCTTTCAGAAAATAACTTCCACAAACGGAATAAACTTCTTTAAACGGATATAAACTGACAGAAAGTAGCCGTTTATGGTAGTTCTAACTTCCAGAAATAAAATATATTACTTAAATAATAAATCATTTAAAATAACTGTTTTGAAAATAGACTGGTAGACTAACACAGTCTATTGGTCGACTAAAATTTCAAAATTAAGAAATTCTTAGGAAAATGATCCTAGAGACTTAGAAATTAGGTCTGACGAAATTTTGGGATAGAAATATTTTAATATTAAAATTAGTCGACTAGCATTAGGGGTTGGTCGACTAATATGATTTTTGACGTGATTTTTTGAATACGGACCCTAAACGTCTAAGATAGATTATCATCAAGGGTTTTACATTCTAAGCAAAGGCAAGAAAAAAAATAAAGATTACATCTCATTTACAAGATACAAAATATCATCGATAAAACTTCGTCTTGTAGTGGATGCTTCTTGCAACTTGTACACTTGATGATTGTCTTAGTGAATTTGTGCTATAACATCTGCATAGATAAAGTTAGTATAAAGATAATATGTTTGTATCATAAAAACCACATAACGAGTTGTGAGTTTCCAACATGACCTACTTGGAGACGGGGGCCCTGCCCGAAGATCGGCTCAAAGTGAAGAAGGTCAAAAGGCAAGCCCTGTCGTTCGTAGTCTTCGACGGTGTGCGTTACCGAAAGAGCCACGCGAGATTCGACATCCTGCCGTATCTGGAGTGTCTGGGGCTAGGCCAAGCCGAACAAGTCATCCACAAGGTGAACGAAGGCCTCTCGAAAACCACTATGGCGGACACACCATCGCCTACAAAGCCGAATAAGACATCATCAGGCCGTCGGCCACTTATATACTGGAAACCATGGACGGCGGCGAGGTGTCCCACCCATGGAATGCGGAACACCTGCTAAAATACTACCAGTAACCTCCTAAATTTTAATGAAATTACCTTCTTTTCATGCAAATTATCAAATTTTACCATCTCCATTTGGAAATTTCAGTTCTCCTCGAACGTTGCCAAACTCCGGGGCAAGCTTACAGAGCTTCGCCCCCGACAGGCTCCAGAGGGCTAGGGCCGAGCTACGGGCTCGCACCCTCCCCTCCCATGAAGACTCCGGGGTAGGTCACGTCCTGGCAACCCATAGCAGGACGGGCTTCGCTACCCAAACCGAAGAAGGGCTAGGGCCAAGCTACGGGCTCGCACCCTCCCCTCCCATGAAGACTCCGGGGCAGGTCATGTCCTGGCTACCCATAGCAGGACAGGCTTCGCAACCCAAATTGGAGAAGGGCTAGGGCTGAACTACAGGCTTGCACCCTCCCCTCCCATGAAGACTATGGGGCAGGTCACGTCCTGGCTACCCATAGCAAGACGGGCTTCTCTACCCAAACCGGAGAAGGGTTAGGGCCGAGCTACGGGCTCGCACCCTCCCCTCCCATGAAGACTCCAGGACAGGTCACGTCCTGGCTACCCATAGCAGGACGGGCTTTGCTACCCAAACCGAAGAAGGGCTAAGGCCGAGCAACGTGCTCGCACCCTCCCCTCCAATGAAGACTCCAAGGCAGGTCGCGTCCTAGCTACACATAGCAGGACGGGCTTCTCTACCCAAACCGAAGAAGGGCTAGGGCCGAGCTACGGGCTCGCACCCTCCCCTCCCATGAAGACTCCGGGGCAGGTCACGTCCTGGCTACCCATAGCAGAACGGGCTTCGCTACCCAAACCGGAGAAGGGCTAGGGCCGAGCTACGGGCTCGTACCCTCCACTCACATGAAGACGCTAAGGCAGGTCGTGTCTTGGCTACCCATAGCAGGACGGGCTTTGCTACCCAAACCAGAGAAGGGATAGGCTGAGATACGGACTCGTACCCTCCCCTCCCTCAAACTCCGGAGCAAGCTTACGGAGCTTCGCCCCCGACAAGCTCGGAGGGCTAGAGCCGAGCTACGGCTCGCACCCTCCCCTCCAATGAAGACTCGGGGGCAGGTCACATCCTGGCTACCCATAGCAGGATGGGCTTCGCTACACAAATCGGAGAAGGGCTAGGGCCGAGCTACGTGCTCGCACCCTCCCCTCCCATGAAGACTCCGAGGCAGATCACATCCTGGCTACCCATAGCAGAATGGGCTTCGCTACCTAAACCAGAGAAGAGCTAGGGCCGAGCTACGGGCTCACACCCTTCCCTCCCTCAAACTATGGGGCAAGCTTAAGGAGCTTCGCCCCCGATAGGCTCCGGAGGGCTAGGGCCGAGCTACGGGCTCGCACCCTCCCCTCCCACGAAGACTCCAGGATAGGTCACGTTCTGACTGCCCATAGTAGGACGGGCTTCACTATCCAAGCCGGAGAAGGGCTAGGGCCGAGCTACGGGCTAGCACCCTCCCCTCCCCAAACTCTGGAAGACAAACATCGGTCTATACTCTCGACACCCGACATGATATCTCTCGACCGTCCCGAATGTCGGGAACAATACACATCAGGGCCAAGCTAAGTCACAATTCGAGACGGAGAACCAAGACACTAGTCGGGAAAATTAAGCCCAGACTACAAAGTTTCATTGACAAAAATTGTTTACAAGTATCTCCTGGGTGCCGACCTTACATAGAATGGTCGCACCTTGGTCGACACCACCAAACAACCAAAACTTCTAAAAACAAAAATAAACTAAGTCCGACACCAAGGCCCCTAGACCAGCCCCAAAATCCCCTACCCCAAATATTCATACGACACCCTGGCCGCCCTCCCATTGGTCGCCTCTGATCAAACCTTCACCCTCGTGGGTATCCCCCGCCACTTGTTGCTCGACTGCTGGTGCCTCTTCATCAGCTAGTGCAGCCTCTTCTTCCTCTTCCTCATCATCTGAGGCCGCCAGCTTTGCAAAGTCCACCTCGACGGAAGGATAGAGGCTCCCCATCCTCTCCATGATTCTCTAAAGGCACGCCTCCCAGCCCTTCTATTTCATCATTGCCATTGCTGGGACTAACTCTGCCAGCTGGTAGCGTCGGACCGCTTCGGCCTGCTTCGCCTCCAGCTCGGTCTTCCCCACCTCCACTCGCTGCTCCAACTCCGCGGCCATCTTCTTCTCTTGCTCGAGGGCGACCTCTGCATCAATATGGTGGGCTTCTTCAGCTCGGAGGTTCACCTCAAACTCATCCAAGCATGCCTCCTGCTTTCGGATAGTAACCTTCTACTCGTCGTACCATCCCTGCAACTTGGCATACTGGGCACTGTGCCTCGTCGCCCGCTCCTCAGCTTCCTTCTTAACAGTGACGAGCTCAGCCTCCTTCTTCTCGAGCTCAACCTCGACCTTGTTTATAACAGGGGTGTGGCACCTAAGGGCGAACATCATTGCACTAGCCTGCACAGAAAATAGAAAGAAGAGTCAGGCACACTCGAATAAAAGAATTTATCTTAAGAGAGGAGCCGGACTGACCTTCATGTTGTGCCAGATGGCCGAGGCACACAACCTCTTAGCACCCACATTTGCCAGAGACTCCCTGTCTCTGGGCAGCAGGCTGTTCTCGGCCAACCGCGCCGCTACTCCGGCTTCATCGAAAATCGACTCAGCTGAGCCAATCGGGTTGACAGCTTCACAAGCTCGTCCCTCCTGGACTTGAACACCACGAGCGCCTCCTAGACTTGAACACCGCGAGTGCTGCCTCGCAACTCGGGTGGGCAGGCTAACTGAGTCCGAAAGGAGGGCAACCATATGGCCAGCGACCCACGGCTGTCATCCGCCTACCAGAGCTCGACTCGACAGGAGACCCCTAGGGAACGACAGTCCGAAGTAGAACTGGGGGGATAATGGGTGGTTACCTGCTCTGAGACCCTTGGGTCTCCGGCTCGGCTTGCACGACATCCTCAGCCTCGAGGTCGATTGACTGGGATCAGCTCTACCCACTGCGCTCTCAGTAGGGCGGCCAGTGTCTGCCATGGTTGTCAGGAGGGTCGAAGCAATCGTGGCCTCCGCCACATTCATCTTCTTCATCCAGACGAGCTTCTCAGCCTTCACCATCGACGACCCCCTTTCGAGCTTGCTTCGGGCCTCCATTCGCTGGCTGCTTGGCCGCTTGCTCCGAGGCCAGCCTCATCAGCTCCTCCATCGGCAAACTCATCGTCTAACCTGTAAGAAGGAGATAGATCAGGGTGAGCAAATTAGGAGTGACAACTACAAAGCTCGGATTACCTTCTGGCTAGATGTGATGTGCTATCATTTCCTTCGTGGCAAGCTACTCATATTGCATGTCTACCTCAGGGATCACCTGTAAGATCATAGCCAGCTCAGCTTCGTCTGCTTCAAGACGAACCTCTTTGTTTGCCTCCGGATTCAGCACGCCCCAATTCGACCTTAATGCCAGATCCTTGGGCATCGAAACAAACACATACTGCACCCTCCAGCCTTTAATCTTGCCAGGAAAGCCTATGACTAAAGGCCGCCTTCTCCTCGCTGTAATGTAATAGTGCGCCCTCAGCTTCTTGATTGCAAAGAAGTACTGGAATAGGGAGAGGGTCAGATTGACATCGCTCCCCATACAAAGGACGAGGAAGCCGACGATTGCACTGATGGAGTTCGGCATCAGTTGGAATAGGGGAAGTTCGAGGAAGTTCAAGATGTGGAGAAGCAAAGGAGGAAGGGGGAAGCGAAGTCCTTGGTGGAAGCAAGTGACGTAGACCCCAACCTCGTAATCCTTCGGGAAGCACACCCGTTCAACGGCGGTCAGAAGACGGACTGTGTAGGGCAGCCTGATATACTTCGTGTGGGCTTTAGGTATGAAGGAGGTCCACGTTAACGATTCCACGCTTGAGATCTCAGCAGGAACGTTCCTAGCCTCGGCCATGGTCACGATGGCCCTAGCGAACAACCAGTGCTTTGGTGCGACCGGCCATTTCCCTTTCCTCGGATCTTTAGGGTCCACCGATGACGAACCCACAGCTAGCTCGGCTGCTAGCCTACCCTCAGTGTGGCCCTGACTAACTGGAGAAGTCTCATCCACCCCCTCCACCGTGTTTGCGACGGAGCTGTCCGTTGCTCGATGCCCCTAACGCTTTGTTATATCACTCTCGAAGCAGATGAATGGGAAGAAGTCGGAGAAACCATTTCAAGGAGCAAGAACAGTACCTATAAGAAGCCGACGATCGGATGAAGCTACCAGAGCAGTTGCACGAGCTACGGTGATGGCAGCGACGACGACGGCGATAAAAAACTCTGAAGGAGACGAGAGCTCGAAGAAAATCTGAAGTTGGAAAACTCTCGCTTGATCTCCCCCTCCCCTATTTATAGGAAGTGCCTATCGATCTCCGCCGTCGAAGCCCCACCACGTGTCGAAGATCCGAGCCCTCTCTGACGCTTTGACTGCCACCCACAGTCACGTCCACCACGCATCGCTTTCTGAATGGTTGGGACGCTTCGATATTCTCCCGCCTTCAAATCAAAATGATGGCAACGAAAGGTGGGCAGGCTTTTCAAAACAACTCCCGCCTTTTCCCGACGCTTGGAGCGAAGACCGTCCCCCCTTCATTCGGATGGACATGGAGCTGGTATGTTGCCCGAACTAGGCCGAGCTTCTGCCCCGATCTTACGAGTAAACTCTGGTGCATTTACATATTTACATACATATTGTGCGGACTAAATTTTCAGCTCCTCACACCGAGGAACACCGAGGCCACCCAAGCGAGCTTTTGCCCTACAAGGCAGGTCGAAGCGTGCATTGCCCCGTGCTACAGGTACCCTCCCTCAAAGTCCGAGGCAGGTCGATAGGACCAAGCTACAGGCTCATCCGCACCCCCTCCCCAAAGTCGGGGGCAAGCTTGCGGAGCTTCACCCTCGATAGGTCTCCGGTGGACCAGGACCGGGCCACGTCTCGTTCCCTCTCCACCCTACAAGTATATCCTTGTACGCTCGCATTTATGTCTACATATTGTGCAGACTAAAGTTTCACCTCCTTACATCAAGGAATTCGGGGCACACCTAAGCACACTTCGCCCTCAGGGCACGCCCGAGCGTCCATCGCCCTCGACAGGTCGCCACCGAGTTGGGTCGGGCCGTGGGTCCCCCTCCATGGCAGCATGCCTTTAAATTTGGATTGGACGTGCGACTTCACAACATTCTCCTTCTCCTCGGCTCAGTGCTCTTCAATAGCAGAATGTTGGGGGTATTAATACTCATACAAGCACAATCCACACAACCGACCGAGTGAACAAACAAAAAGACATTAAGGAAAATTTTCGAATTTCTTTTATGACTAACTATATACTACTCAGGGTCTACCAAAAACACAACGAGACTTCAGGCTCGGCCCTAGGGCCGGACATACCACTTCACCCTACTCTATGGCGCCTCGACTCGGCCACCACTACCTTAACTGCCGTCCTCGGGGCCTGCGTGTCTGCACAGTCGCCTTCCTGATCGTCGTCGTCCGGTGTATCTCCCGATCCTCCTCTTTCTTCGGCCAAGGGCACGTCCAGCTTGGGAAAGTCGACCACTAAGGAGGGATGCAGTCTCGCCAGCCTTCCCTTCATCTTCGAGAAGCCCTCCTCAATGCCTGCCTCCTTCGCCAATCACAGCGTAGGGATAAGCTCCTCGTCTTGATACCGGTGGACTGCGGCATCCATTATAGCTTGCTAGTCAACTTTCCCCAGCTTCTCCACCTACCGCTTCAAGTCGGCATTCTCCCGATTCTTCACATTCATCGCATGCCTCAAGTCGGCGTTCTCCCGTTGCTGGACGTCGATTCCCCATTTCTTGGCACCCATCTCCTACCTTAGGACATCCTTCTCCATAGAATGCTCCTTCAGGATATTGACCAGCCTGGTCTCTTCATCCCGGAGCTGATGAGCGAGCTCCGCCCGCTTCCCCTCCAACTCATCAATGATCTTCTTCTGCACATCATAGTGCCTTAGAGCTTGCTCCAGCTTTTCATCCTTCTCCCACAATTTCTCCTTGGTCTCTTGGAGGTCGGCCCTCGACTTCTCGATGGACACCTTGACAAGGGCCATGGGGGTGTGGCGCTGAAGAGCTGCCATCGCCGCCACCGCCTACAAAAGAAACCAAGACATAACTACACGCGTAAGCAAAAAAGAATGGCGAGACATAATAAGAAGATAGGCGAACCTGCATGCCGTGCCAGATCGTGGAGGCGCAAAGCTTCTCCGGACACACAATAGCCAGAGATTTGTGGTCTTGCAGTAGCATACAATTCTCCTCCATATGGGCTGCAACCCCAGCTTCGTCGAATACAGACTCCCATTTACCTATCGGATAGATCGACTGGAGGACCTCCGCCCTTGGAAGGGCCTCCACCTTGGCCCTCTTCGATCGAAAGCAAGCGAGCACCCTCTTGCAACTCGGATGCGCCTCCCTCCTGACGTGCGTTTATATTTCATATATTTACGCACGTTTTCTTCCATGTTTTTCCGTACGTCTTTTATTCGTTTTCTCGTGTTTTCTTGTATTTTCTTGTTTTCTTTCACTTTTCCATATTTTCCGTGTTTTGCAGGAGTTTACTGGCATTTGGGACGCAAAACGATGATATCATGTGTCCCTGGAGCAACAGGAGGAGTCACGCGTGATCCAGGGGGTCAAACGACGAAGATTACATCTTTCAGCCCCTCACCCGGTCGGTTGGTCATCTCCAACCAATCGGGTGATGCACGCGTGCACCACCCGGACGCAGCTTGGAGCCCCCGAGAAGTCACCCGGTCGGTTCAGTGACCGGGTCGAAAGCTCAAAGTCTCTGGAACTTCGAAGCTGATTTCCAACCGATCGGGTGAAGGTCACCCGATCGGTTCACCTGTAGCTGAATTTCAACAGCCAAGACTCGAAGCTCCAACCGGTCTCCTCACCCGGCCCGCACCAAAATCCAACCGACCGCACCAAGATCCAACCGACCGGTTCATACTGACCGGGTGAAACCCCCGCATTGCGCTGTGATTTTGTGAAGTGGCTCACCCGACCGGTTGACTTGTCAACCGATCGGGTGATGTCGTTTTTTATAAATAGAACCCTAGGTTTCCCAGATTCAGGAGTTGGTTATTTTTTACTGTTTTCTTCATTTTGTGACGGCTGTAATTTTCCTGTTTTTGTAAGTTCTCGGATCTTTGTAAAATTTTAGTATTATCTTTATTGCTCTACTACCTTTGCATTCCTATCGTCTGATTATGATTTCAACGGTCTATTTTCATTTAGATCGCTTTTTAATGAATATTGGTGAGTAGTTCCCAAATCTGGGATTTTGGCGGAAACCCCTTCGGGGGCTCTTTCTGATGCATCCATAGGGTTAGGAAATCGTTAGGGATTAGGAATCTAATGGTTACGCGGGGTGTTTTATTGTCATCGGCGGGAAAAAGGCCGCCTTTGACCGTTGGGCCAAGGGGGAATAAACTTGGCGGTTGACTCCCTAGCCATAGCTCACGCCCTTAGCGTAGACACCGAATCCTAGCGCGCGGGAGAAGCAGGATGAGACGTTGGGAGTTATCGTTGCGAGCTTAGTGCTCCCGGAATCGATCAGTGTTAATGGACACGGGAGTGCCCACTGATCGAACCCGGGAAGTCCGGTGTATCATCCTGGGCACCGACCGGAATATCGGGCCCATGGGATGCCGGTACCACTTTAAGAGGCAACGTCTCACCATTAGACTCTAATTCCGATCGCCATCTTACCCGTAGGCCGTATCGGCGAGATTCGCTCGTTAGAGTGGAAACCAAAGTCCCGGGTTTATTTTCATATTGTTCATACCTTGCATTCCTTTACCGTGACAAACCATCAACCGATCTGGGCTAGCTCGCCCACGAGGTGATTTCGGTCCTCCTTGACACAAGCACATCCTAGCCTCCCTGTGTTCGACCCCCAAGCCACACTACAACACCGTGCGCTTGCGGTTACAAATATCTAAACCCTCACGCGGGTCCCCCGGCCATTTGCGGTTCGCAAACCGGGGGCACGTCAAGTTTATGGCGCCGTTGCCGGGGAGGCAACATGCTTGTTATTTTAGGATCTCTTGAACCCTAGTGTCTAGCTCTTATCCCTACCTCGCGATAATTTTCGCATTCTTCTTTTTCCTTTTTATTTTCTTATTTTTATTCTTATCTTATCTGTTTCTCTCCCACTTGTCGCTTCACGGGTGTTTGTTGTTTTTCATGCGCAGGAGTTCAAGAAGTCTCGACAACTTGATCCCCGTTGATCCAGAGATTACGCCACCCTTGTGCGTTTGGCCGCCGAGAAGCGAAGAAGAGAGGATCCTGAAGCCATGGGGGAGAACACCCCGCCTCACAAGTCCCTGTTGGAGTACTCGATGCCATCTATCGAGTCCACTTCCGCCATCCGTCCTCCAGCTATTACGGCCCAAAGCTTCGAGCTAAAGCCGTCTTTGGTGACGTGGATCCAGCAGGATCAGTTTTCGGGTGCACCCATGGAAAGCCCGATCGAGCATCTATACTCCTTCTTGGAGAAATGTGACACCTTCCGGATTAACAGTGTCACAACTGAGGCGATCTGACTGAAGTTGTTCCCCTTCTCCTTGCGAGACAAGGCCAAGCTGTGGCTTAGGGGGAAGGACCCAAATACATTCAACACCTGGGAGAAGCTCTCCAATGCTTTCCTGACAAAGTTCTTTCCTCCGGGAAAGACCATGAAGCTGAGGAGTGAGATCTCCTCCTTCTCCCAGGCCAGCCACGAGTCCTTGCATGAGGCTTGGACAAGATACAAGGAGATGCAGAGAAGATGTCCCCACCATGAGCTCCCCAAATGGCAGATTATACATCTATTTTATAATGGGCTGAGGGACGATTTAAAGTCTTCCATGGACGCCGCGGCTGGAGGGTCCTTCATGTCAAGAAGCGAAGAAGATGTCGGGCAAATTTTGGAAAATATGGCATCCAACAATGAACGATGGTGTGACGAGAGAGCCACACCAAGGTCTGGGGGCATCCATAGAGTGGAAGACGTCGACAAATTGTCAAGCAAATTTGACTTGCTATCGACCCAGATCTCCGCATTGATGGTAGGCGCCGGTGGCGCCGGTACACAACAGATTGCTGCGGTAGAATCCGAAGTTTTTGGGGAATTCGACGGTGGTGACGTCTCACCACCGTTGGATCAGGCGAGCGCATTGTTTTATAATCCTACGGGGAATGCGCCATTTCCACCACGGACCAACTCAAACCCGGCTTACTCTCCCAACAACCGGAATCATCCGAACCTTAGTTACCGGGCACCCTACCAACAACCGGCTCAGCAACAACAGCAGATATATCAGCCGGCTAGGCCCCAGCAGCAGTTTCAGCAGCAGCAATATCAGCAACAACCTCCACCACAGTATCAACAATATGCCCCTATGAATCAGCAGCCCGCCCAGCAGCAATACGGCCAACAGAGGGCCATTTCTCTGGTTGAGTCCCTCTTGACTCAATACATAGCCAACCAGGAGAAAATCAATCTGAAGCTGGAGATGGGACAAAGAGTACTCACAGATCAGGTGACCCAGCTGGGGTTGCAAGTGGCGAACCTGCAAAGACCTCAGAATTTATTACCGTCACAACCTGAGGTGAACCCTAGGGGGGTAAATCGGACCTTGGCACTCACACATGAACATGAAAACGTGTCTGCCATCGTCTTGAGGAGCGAGACACAAATTCCTACTAGAGCGCCGCCCAAAGAACCGGAAGCACCACTGGCCGTCGAGCGGTCAATTGAAAAAGCTAATGACGACGGTGCCCCGTCGCCAAAAATTGTGGCTCCGGAGGGAACCCCCGAAGAAGAGAAGAAGAAAGAAGAAGGGAATTTGAAGGTATTCAAGCCCGTTGTGCCTTTCCCACAACGGCTCGCCAAAGCCAAAATCGATGAGAAGTATGGCAAATTCTTTGCCATGGTGAAAGACATGAGTTTGCAAATCCCCTTCCTCGAGGCCATAGAGACGATCCCCTCCTATGCTAAATTCTTGAAAGACTTGGTGACACGGGGATCTAGAAAAGAAAAGGTCGTGTTAACGGCAGAGTGCAGTGCACTCATTCAGCGTGCAAATCCGCCCAAGCTCAAGGATCTAGGAAGTTTCTCCATCCCTTGCTCTATCGGGGAAGTGCAAATCCATAGGGCGCTCGTCGATCTTGGTGCGAGCGTCAGTTTAATGCCCCTATCGTTGTACAAGAGAATAGGGATGGGAGACTTAGAGCCCATTGGCATGACATTACAACTTGCTGACCGTTCAGTCAAGTATCCGGTGGGAGTAGTGGACGACCTCCCAGTCGATATGAAAGGGGTGCATGTACCAGTCGATTTTGTGGTGATGGACATGCCGGAAGACAAGCATACCCCAATTATTCTTGGACGACCCTTTATGACAACCGCCGGAGTGTTGATAGACGTAAAGAACGGGAAGCTTTCCCTGAATGTGGGCCAAGAAAGAGTCGAATTTGACTTGGGCTTGTCAATGAAACATCCAAACCCCCGGACGATCCTAGTATCAATGTGTTGGAGAATGAAGAAGAAAGAGCTGTTGAAACGAGTGCATGGGAAGTGCTATCGAGGAATCCCCCCGATAGCTTGGGGGACCTTGGAGAGCAAGTTAGCTCCCCTGAGAATGGAGTGTCTAATGAGGCGGTCGCGCGACATGTGATCCCTCCCGGATTCCCTAAGTCTCCTCCCACGAGGAGAAAAGGAAAAGAACCCATGGACCTCACTGGCGATGAGGTCCGGATCCTGAAAAAGACGGCGGTGGACGCCAATTTGAGGGAGAAGCCCCCGGATCCTGTGAACAATGGGAGGGTAGTCGAGCAAATCTTTTTACAGCCGCCGACTACACCAATAGCCACAACTTCTGGAGCTGAAGAGATGCCGGATTTTGGGCATCACCCGTATCGCCCACCATTAAAATCATCAACGGGCGTCGAGCTAAACGACGTTAAACAAAAGCGCTTGATGGGAGGCAACCCATGTTCTAAACTTTTGCTTCGCTTTTTAGGACTTTTTCTACTTTATTTTTATCTATTTTTATTATTAAATCCAGTCGAAACAGCTTCCGTGAAGGAACTTAGGCAATTTTTGGGTTTTTTACAGAAAACAAGGCCTCAACCGATCGGGTGAGTTCTCACCCGATCGGTTGGGATGTATCAACTAGCAGCCGTGTCTGTCACAAAATGAACCGACTGGGTGAAGAAAGAAATGACCGGGTGAGCAGACCGGGTGACCTGGGGGAACTCTCGGAAAAATTTCAGAATTCATCAACCGACCGGGTGGCAAGATGAGAGACCGGGTGAGGGGCCGGGTGAAATATCACATGTTCTCGGGAAAGATTTGGGAAGCGGTCAACCGATCGGGTGACTATTCACCCGATCGGTTCACCTATAGCTGTTGGCCGACAGGAAACTTTCAAAATTCGTCCACCCGATCGGGTGAGTTCTCACCCGATCGGTTCAGTTTCACCCCTATAAATACCACCACCGCTCGATGACCGCCACCCGACCCCCGAAAATCCCCTTCACGCAGTTACTCACCCTCAAACAGTCGAATCGACCTCCTCCATCCAACATACTGCCCCTAAACCCTCCTCCCCACTCAATCCCATACTTCCCCACCCTCGCCACCTTGCTATCATCAACATTCCATCATCTAAACATCCAAACCCTAACCCTAGCCCCCAAAATTTTCAAAAACCTGTTTCTTGTCGGATCAGCGAGCGGCGGCTTCCTGAATTACCTCCTCCTACTGCGCGAGTCCCCCGGGAGCTTGATCTTGCGACATAGATGGGTAACACCTTTCCACTCTACACATCTCTTACTTTATCTGTAATATCCTGAATTGGTGTTGTACCTGCTTCACCTGCTTTATTTTCATCTTAGGCACGCTCCCACTTTCCTTTTCGCCACCCACATAGTCACCATGTCTAAGAAAGGGAAAGAGATTGCCTCATCTTCACGCCGTGATCCGCTCTACGGCCCCTTTTCCCCCCTCTTTCTTTGGCATAAACCCTTCTACGGAAGAACAGTCTGACCGTTTGCGAGCACTACTTCATCGCCCGATGAGACCTACACTCGTCGCCGATCGCCCCACACTCGAAGCTCTAGGGCTTTCGAATGGCGTCGGCAGAATTTTCAACTGTATCGGGTGCCATACCCTTTCGTACATCCATGCTCACACACACAGAAATCTCACGCTTGAATTCCTCAGTTCCCACGAGGTGTTTTATGGGGGTTTCTCCTTCCGCGCTTTCAACTGCGATTTTTCTCTGGGTTTCATCAAGTTGAACAATATCCTCAATCTCCGTCACCCCGATCTTAATACTGAACATTCCACCCACGATCGAACTGACGTCTACTCTCAATTTCGAGCTGATGGTGTTTGGCAACGATTTACCCGGTACACCGCCTTTCCACCTGAGGCTCTTGCCTCCTACATTATTCACCCGTGTTACCGCCTCACCCATTGCATCCTCGCCAACACTGTTTTCGCCCGCGTGGATGTGTCCACTGTATCTAGGGATGAGCTTTTCTTTCTCTATGCCATGTCCGATGACAGGATCCTTGGGCACATCCCTATGCCCATAAACGCCGCTCATTGGATCATCCACGAAATTTTGCTGTTAGCCGTGCCAATTCTGGATGCATCTGTTGTGGTAAGATGATCACTCTTATTGTCAGCTGTGTTTTGAGAGTGCCACCCGACCTCCCTATTTTGCCTGGACGTAGCCGTATTGATCGCGATTACTTGATCGATATCAATATGCTCACTCCCTTCG
Organism: Scilla litardierei; assembly: GCA_030789695.1. NCBI lineage: Eukaryota > Viridiplantae > Streptophyta > Magnoliopsida > Asparagales > Asparagaceae > Scilla > Scilla litardierei. Next base: position 72,176 of record JAULAV010004438.1, read on the forward strand.
GTGAAGACCGTGCAGTTTATCTCTATGGCCCCGCCTGCGCACCTTTCGCGATCCTGCCACCTTTAGCCCCTTTGCGGCTACCCTACCCCCCATCTCATCTGCCTTGGGAGTTTTACCCCGATCCTTGGTCTTCTCCATTAGTGCATCTACCACCCTTGGATCCTCCCGATTGGCACCCAATTGTCGGCCCACCTGGTACGATCTTTCTCCACCACAGCCCCCCGGTGCACATCGATCCACCCGTGCTCCAGCCTGTCGCCCCTCCTTCCCCTGTAGGCACGCCCTCCTCTTCCTCTGAGGATTCTTTCATTCGCTATTCCCCACCCTCCTCTCCCTCCCCCTACCATTCTAGTACCAGCGAATCCGATTGACTCCCCCTCGCATATTTCTGCATTTCACGTTCATATTTCTTTGCTAGCACTGTCATGTCTAGCTTGGGGGAAGTCTATTTTGGGTGTGTTGTGACGTTTTATTTTCTTTTGGTGTGTGTGTGCTTGTTTTTTTTACTTTTTGTCATGTCATGTAGTGTATTTTGTTCGTGTCGTGTCGTGTCGTGTGGTTTTATTTCTATTTTTGTGTCGTGTGGTTTGATCTTTATTTTTCTTTATTTTTAGTTTCATCTATGTGTTTTCCTCGTTTTTCATTTCTTTTTGTGTCGGTGCGTATTCCCCCCCATCTTCATTGCCCTCCCGTACTCCCTCTTATTGCATTGAGGGCAATGCAAGCTTCATCTTGGGGGAGTCGCACTGCGTGCGCCATTTGAGTCTTTCTTTTTCGTTTTTGTGCCGTTTTCATCGTGTTTTTATTTTTTTTTCTTTTCTTCTTTTTATCTCTTTCTCCTAGAGATGAACCCTATGATGAATTGCCACAAAATCACACACACCTAGCATAGCATCGATAATCACATTCACTAACCCTAGGATTTCGAGTTCTCTTGCATTTCACGCATCGTGGGTCCTCTTAGCTTTTTGTGAGTCGTGTGTCGTGCCTAGATGTGTGGTGTGCTTCTGCTTTGTGATTTACTTTATATACCTGTCCAGGAATAACCCCTAGATTATCATGCTTCGATTTGAATATGCGGTATTTATTTTCCCTGTCCTGCATACTCTATATATATATATATATATATCGTGTACTTCATTTCGCATGTGTCGGGATTCCACAATTAAGGACTAGGATAACACATTTAGCATATGCTCTATTTAGCGAGAATAGTTTCCTTTGCCCAAGTGTTTAGATTCCGACTTCTTTTTTGTTTTACTTGGTGCAAATCCCCTCGTCGTGTACCGTTCTCCCACTTGGGAGAGTACACATGTATATATCCAAATATCCAAAAATCCCAAAAAAAGAGAGAAAAGAAAAGAAAAACCCAAAAAGAAAAGAAAAGAAAAATTTTGTATAGCCCAAAATTCAAAAAAAAATACAAATACCCAAAACCCAAAAATTTCACGTGTGAATATTTCCTACTTGCCGAGAATAAAGGGAAGGCGAGAATTTGCACCGAGTGTTCTACTCCACATCATCTCAACCCCCATCGTTTTCGAAAACACTTGGCTTAGGAACTTTTTAGCTATTATCTAGGCTTTAGTGTGGTGATTTCCTTAACCCTAGTTGTGGAGTCCCTGACGCATGATATGTTTTGATTCCCTCTCTATTCTCATGCATGCTTGAACCATATATTTACCGCCTTATTCAATTCGAATTGGTATTTGGGTCATTTCCTGGGTTTGCGTATATCGAGCTTTATCGCACATCGTAGGTAGTGATACCGACTGCTAGCGCACGATCACACTCACTTGCGCTTAACCGCGTGGGCCCACGACACTTATTTGGGCTTGTATTCCTGGGTTTAATGATGTGATTTGGCGTTTGCTTGCTTGGTGTGTCGTTTTTGATTTTGTTGGCTCTGACGGACGATCTAGGATATAGAGTTTTCTTTTTCTCTCTTTCTCTCTATTTTTCCCCTCCGAGCTCCTACTCTCACTCGTCTTCCTCGAGGACGAGGAAGAGTTCAGCTTGGGGGATTTTGACGTGCGTTTATATTTCATATATTTACGCGCGTTTTCTTCCATGTTTTCCGTATTTACCGCCGTCTTTTATTCGTTTTCTCGTGTTTTCTTGTATTTTCTTGTTTTCTTTCACTTTTCCGTATTTTCCGTGTTTTGCAGGAGTTTACTGGCATTTGGGACGCAAAACGATGATATCATATGTCCCCGGAGCAACGGGAGGAGTCACGCGTGATCCAGGGGGTCAAACGACGAAGATTACATCTTTCAGCCCCTCACCCGATCGGTTGGTCATCTCCAACCGATCGGGTGATGCACGCGTGCACCACCCGGACGCAGCTTGGAGCCCCCGAGAAGTCACCCGGTCGGTTCAGTGACCGGGTTGAAAGCTCAAAGTCTCTGGAAATTCGAAGCTGATTTCCAACCGATCGGGTGACCTTCACCCGATCAGTTCACCTGTAGCTGAATTTCAACAGCCAAGACTCGAAGCTCCAACCGGTCTCCTCACCTGGCCCGCACCAAGATCCAACCGACCGCACCAAGATCCAACCGACCGGTTCATACTGACCAGGTGAAACCCCCACATTGCGCTGTGATTTTGTGAAGCGGCTCACCCGACCGGTTGACTTGTCAACCGATCGGGTGATGTCGTTTTCTATAAATAGAACCCTAGGTTTCCCAGATTCGGGAGTTGGTTATTTTTTACTGTTTTCTTCATTTTGTGACGGCTGTAATTTTCCTGTTTTTGTAAGTTCTCGGATCTTTGTAAAATTTTAGTATTATCTTTATTGTTCTACTACCTTTGCATTCCTATCGTCTGATTATGATTTCAACGGTCTATTTTCATTTAGATCGCTTTTTAATAAATATTGGTGAGTAGTTCCCAAATCTGGGATTTTGACGGAAACCCCTTCGGGGGCTCTTCCTGATGCGTCCATAGGGTTAGGAAATCGTTAGGGATTAGGAATCTAACGGTTACGCGGGGTGTTTTATTGTCATCGGCGGGAAAAAGACCGCCTTTGACCGTTGGGCCAAGGGGGAATAAACTTGGCGGTTGACTCCCTAGCCATAGCTCACGCCCTTAGCGTAGACGCCGAATCCTAGCACACGGGAGCGGCAGGATGAGATGTTGGGAGTTATCGTTGAGAGCTTAGTGCTCCCGGAATCGATCAGTGTTAATGGACACGGGAGTGCCCACTGATCGAACCCGGGAAGTCCGGTGTATCATCCTGGGCACCGACCGGAATATCGGGCCCATGGGATGCCGGTACCACTTTAAGAGGCAACGTCTCACCATTAGACTCTAATTCCGATCGCCATCTTACCCGTAGGCCGTATCGGTGAGAGTCGCTCGTTGGAGTGGAAACCAAAGTCCCGAGTTTATTTTCATATTGTTCATACCTTGCATTCCTTTACCGTGACAAACCATCAACCGATCTGGGCTAGCTCGCCCACGGGGTGATTTCGGTCCTCCTTGACACAAGCACATCCTAGCCTCCATGTGTTCGACCCCCAAGCCACACTACAACACCGTGCGCTTGCGGTTACAAATATCTAAACCCTCACGCGGGTCCCCCGGCCATTTGCGGTTCGCAAACCGGGGGCACGTCACCTCCCCATCTCCTACAGAAGAATCCCGTAAGGCCAGCGATCAATCACGGGTGCCCTGCTGGGCTCCTTCACTGTCAGAATCTTCGGAGGAGGAGCTGCATCAGCCTCCTCCAGGTCGGCCTGATTGCCTGTTGAGGTCTCACTGGTCCGGCGGAAGGGGGCGTCTGATTTGGACACCTTTCGCCTTCTATCCTCCCTCTCCCCAATGGTGATTCTGATGCCCCGCTTCCGGGCAGTCTCCTTCACCGGTCCCTCTTCTGCCACCTTCTTGCCTTCATCTTAGGGGCCCGGCTTCTTCGTCACAGACACCCCAGTCGCCCTCAGCACCTCCTCCCTCGTACGTATCATCTCCTCACCTACAAAAAAGAGAGATTAGGGTGAGCCTATATGAGGAAGTTTGCCAGGATCAAAATACCTTCGGGCCAAAAGTATTGGGCGAGCAGGTCATCCTTGATCAAGTCTGCCAACCGCCGATCTGCCTCAGGAATCTCCTCCAAGATCTGGGCATTCACTAAATCCTCTCCCTCAAGGCCACCACATCATCCACCGAATGATTCAGCATCCCCCAGTTCGGCCTCAACACCACGTCAGCCGGCATCAAGAGGAAAACAAATCTCTCCCTCCACCCTTTCACATTGGCCGGCACCCCTAATGATGAGACACCGCCCCTTCTTCGCATACACACAATAATGATTCCCCCTCTTCCTCACCTCAAAGAAATGCTGGAAGAGCGTCAAGGACGGATTCAAGTCACTAGCGAGGCAGAGGACGACGAAGTCAATCATTAAACCAATGGAGCACGGCGTCAACGCGAAGAGCGGAAGCTCGAGGAAATTCTACAGATGAAAAAAATGAGGGTTGATTGGAAATCGAAGCCCTAATTCGAAGGTCTGAAGATAGACCCCGACCTCATTATCCCCAGGTCAACACACCCTCTCATCAGGTCCAGGGAGGCGCACCTCACAAGGTGGCCGAACATACCTTGCACGGATCTCCTGGATATTTATCATGTCTGTTATGCCCCGAGTGGTCGCTATCACCCTCGGCACATTTGTTCGGAATCTTCTCCTCCTCCATTGCCACATCTCCTCCTCCACTTTTTCCTCCTTCACAGCGCCATTGCCACCTCCGACCTTGAAATGTGAAGCCATCTAAATGAAGATCAAGAAAGTACCTAGCAGAAAGAAGACGGATCGAAGAAGCAATCAGAACAGTAGCTCCAGCAACAGCAGCAACAGTATTGACGACAGTCAGAAGATCGGAGAAGAAGAGCTCGAAGAAACTTGAAATCAGAAGAAACTCTCGCCAGATCCTCTCGCTCCCTACTTATAGCAAGTGATGGATCATCCCCACCGTTGAAGCTCCGCCACGTGGCACCGATCCGAGCTGATCTAGCTCCTTGACTGCCACCCACAGTCGCCTCCACCACTCGTCGCATCTTGGATGGCGGGGATGCCTTGATTTCTTCCCGCCCTTCAAATCGAAATAATGACGGCAAAACTGTGGGTGGGTTTTTCGAAATAACTTTTGCCATTTCCAAGGTCAGAACGAAGGTCACCACATCCCTTCCGGACAGATGGAGTGATGGTGCATCATCCGAACTGGGCCGGGCTTCTGCCTTAAGCTCGAATGACGGGGGCAATTGTTACGACCTAAAGATCGTGATACTTCGACCTTCCACCCAAGCTCGCAATACACACAACAAGCTCGCTCCTCCACAAAGTCCACCTCAATTAGCAGGAGGGTGCTCTTCGTCCCAACCTTGCCTTTTGATCGCTTTTTCCCCCTTAGCCCGCTCTCTGCCCATCATCCCTGACGTTCGCCTCGACTAGTGGGAAGTGCGCATTTCGCCCCAAACCTTGCCAGTTGGTCGCTCGCTTCCCTCCAAGCTCGCCAGGAGAACCACCAGTTCGCCCATTGTAACGGTCACTTCCCGACCGAAGGTTTTAATGCGTATCTATAGTTGAATTGAGAGCGTGTTACCGTATTTGATTTTATTATTGCTTTCCGTAGCTCGAACACGCGACCGAACCCTGTTTCCACAGCCCTCTCGGAGGCGCAAGCGCCCCGGTACCTTCTCTGCAATTTTCGGACGTCGAAAGAGTTATCTGCTTATCTCATTATAAGTTTATAATATATATATGTATATATTCATAAGTTTCAACATTAAAAGAGAGGGTTCTGTGCGTAATCTCTTTTAAAAAAAATGTAATGATAATAAAGAACGGGCTAAACCCTTTAGAAATGTAATCTGTTGTTTTCCCTAACCCAATTATTATTGCACATCCTATTACATAATATCAAATCCCCTTAAATCCTATAAAATAGTAACAAACATACATCCCCACTACCCTTAATTATCTCCTCACGTGCTGCACCCATTCTCCCCACTTCATTATTTATATAACATAAGGCTAGGGTTTGTTTGGTTACATTCAGCCGTCACTTTATTTTTCCTCCCGTACGAAAACCCCAGAGCTTCAAACCCAGCCGTCGCTTTCAAACGCAAAAGCCCGATATCGCCTCTTCCCTCTCGCGTCTCTCTCTATCCCTCCGACTCCGACACAGCGGCGACCCCCGATCACCGGCGGCTTTCCCCGACGCCGCGACCGCCCTGACTCTGCTCCGACCGCCGAACGCTTCCCCGTCGCCGACAATTTCCGCAACGACGGCGACGACAGCGGCAACCGCCGCTGTCGCGATTTACAGCACCGTCCGATCCCCTGCAACGGCGGCTGCGTGTTTCCGGCGCCGCCCCATCTCGCCTGACCGCCGCACGAACCCCCTCGACCGCCGGAGAAGGTGATCTGACCGTCGGGAGCGCCGCCGGTTGCTTCTCCACGCAAAACAGCGCAGCAGCAGCCTGACAGTTCTGCTGCGGGGGTTTTCCGGCGCCGTCACGCCTGCGCCGATGCCTCGATCGCCTGAGACCACCCCGCTCCGGCCAGGGGCTCTGCCTGCGAGGCCCACTGGCACCGCCGCGCGATCAGCAGTCTGCCGCTGCCGTAGACGTCCGTGTTCCCCGTCATCACCCGGAAGCTTACACATAAGCTTCATCGTATTCTTTTCACATCTCCTTGACTATATTGGAAATGGGTTTTAGGCCATCTTAATGTTTCTACATGCATAGTTTTGTGTGGGTATGGTGACAGATTGAAATTGTTAGGTTGAACTAGTTGGGGTTGTTATTATATTATGATATTATGACTTCACGTTTGGGTAAATATATATATATGAGTGTTTGTGAAGGTGTTTACCCATGGGTTACATTAGGATCTGTGAGTTTCTTAGGGTAAATTATATTATTATATATGTGTACAGGTTACATTATTTAGACCCTATATATGTTACATATTTAATTAGTGTTGCATAAAATGTTAGTATATCATGTTACATTTATATTGTTACTTATACAGTATTTTACAACATATTAAGTCATACCATTTAGTAATATGTAAACAGTGTTTTTGTAAGATAGTTTTATACTTATTTTTGACTGATATCGGGACCGAATGGCGCAGATAGATTCCGCGATACCACAGTCGAGTAACTGAAACCGCGACGGGTCCGTAACTGCTTCCAGATCCGACGCCAGATTTACGCGTGAACATCATTCAGGTTGGTACCCCGAACTCGTAGAAAACCCACACTATAGATCAATCAAACCCTAAAATTTAAAAGTCTGACAACTTTAACTAAATTTAATTTTTTGCTCTTTTAAAACGTTGTGCAAACCTAGAATCGACGAATGGACTTTTTGACTGTGCACATAGGATAGATCGTCGACTAGGGTGAAACATCAAAATTGTGACTATAACGATTAGGGTAGCCCCGACAGCCTAGAAATGAACCTAAATAGGATTTTTCTGAAAATGAGGCCTGACACCGTCACCATGGCACTGTTTCAGACGGACTTCCGCGGACTAGACGCTTGGACGAGACGCTTCGAGAGGACGACACACTCGCCATCGCAGGCAAGTGTACCCACTTGCGTTTTTGACCGTGCTTTGGTCTTAGATTGCTAGAACTGTTAGACTGTGAATGTATAGAACCGGACGTGAAATGATAGCGTCCGGCACGCCCCTGACGACTTAGACTTGACGACGAAGTCTAAGCTCGACAAACAACAACTTTTGACACCGTAGGGCTATCTTGTATGTGCGTGCGTGTGGACACCCTAGAATAACAATTCCTTACACTTGTCGTGTCTTGTCCCTGTTACACAAAAAGCCTTCGGGCGTTTCGGATGCTTTCCTTGTGGAAGTGATCCCTGTTACACAAAAAGCCTTCGGGCGTTTCGGATGCTTTCCTTGCGGAAGTGATCCCTGTTATACAAAAAGCCTTCGGGCGTTTCGGATGCTTTCCTTGCGGAAGTGATCCCTGTTATACAAAAAGCCTTTGGGCGTTTCGGATGCTTTCCTTGCGGAAGTGATCCCTGTTATACAAAAAGCCTTCGGGCGTTTCGGATGCTTTCCTTGCGGAAGTGATCCCTGTTATATAAAAAGCCTTCGGGCGTTTCGGATGCTTTCCTTGCGGAAGTGATCCCTGTTACACAAAAAGCCTGTGGGCGTTTCGGATGCTTCCCTAGCGGAAGTGATCCCTGTACTTCTTGTCCTGAGTTCCTGGGTTGGGGTAGGGTTGAGCGTGCGCACGGCAAGAGGGTCCGATCCCCCTCGAACCGTAAGGCGTGAACCCTTCGTGTCACACTTGTCTTGTCTTGTCCCGTCCTGTTTGTCATGTCTTGTCCCGTCCCGTCCCATCTTGTCTTGACACCTGTAGGTTAATCCCGTAATTGGTAGCACACGCTACGACTACTACCTGTCCCGTTTTACTTTCCTGCTGCGTTACTTCCTGTCGTGTTACCCTGTTATAACCACAGCATGCTAATCAACCAGTAAACTATTGTGTAAAAGAACCTCAGCATGTTAATCAACCAGTAAACCGTTGTTTAAAGTTCGGTGCACTTGCAGTAAAGTCTAACCCTTCTTGTAGACTTTACCTGACGTACAGTTCCTTTTTCTTGGGTGATGTACGTCTGGTGTTCAGCCAGAGTTCGTGGACGAGGCAGACTCACTGGAGTACGAGGAGCCGAGGACGCCGACCCAGAGCACGTGCCTGACAAGGACCAGACCTTGAGGTCTTTTCAGTCGTCACTTTCAGAGGTTACTGCCTTTAGTTTGTCTTTTTGGTAGTTGTTGCCATGCTTAGGCTTCTTTTAGATTTGTACTCGCTGGATATTATTTCTCCATATTAATGAATGCCATTTCCTTTCTGTACTTTTGTTGTTCCTAAACTTTATAAATGCAAGAACCTGGAATCTTTTCAAATGGTACCCCCCCTACAGACGCTTATTGGGTCCGAGCTTCACAGCTCTGGCCTAAGCGGGCCTCGTCACATTTCGTTTCCGTCCGTTTTGGGAAGCGGGGCGTGACAGGTTTTAGTGGTGGCCCATGCAGGTCGAGCAAAAGTTTGGAACAATAAAAGTACTGCATTCATTTAATATCCACGTACAAGTCTGAATTAGGTAGGAAGACTTAGGTAGACGACCCAGTTGGTTAGTCAGACCCCTTGGTTAAAGATCTAGTCATCCTCGTCCTAGGATACCTTAGCGTCCCCATTTGACTCTGACCGTTCTAGAGTCTTTCTTTTAGATTAGTCGTTCGCTCGGGTCCATCGACCTCGGGCCCAGTAGAACTAACCTGGGTTCTCTTAGGAACCTTCCCATTAGATCCTAGTTACAGTCTAGCTCATTAGGAAATCTTAGTGCCGAGCTCTCCTGATCTTAGGCGACCCGAAAAAAAAAAATAGAATCCCTGACTTCTAGCGTCTTCCTGATCATTACCATTTTTGTGTTATTGACCGTAATGTTCCATCATAGCTCTTCACGGTTCGTATCCTACACATATTCTTCAAGCAATCGTTTTCCTGTCTCCCGATTCACGTGATCGTTTCCTGACGATTGTCGTTGATCTTTCAAATCCCTTGACCGATTCTGCTTCCACTAAAAGTATTTTCGAAATTTATTATTAAGTTTTTCGCTCAGCTAAATTTCTTTGAAAACCCCTATATTATATATTTCAAGATTTCTTTTTCGGTTGAGTTAAAATTCTTTCGCTGATTTTAAAACCTCCTTGGTCGTAAAATTATTTTACCATCTCGTGCCTATTTTCAAATCGGTATCTTTCGTATTTTCAGTTTTAAACCTTATTATCAAATTCTATAATCCTATATATATATATATATATATATATATTACTTTTCTAAACTACAAAAATTATTTACAACCACTTACCGTACGTACTGAAAAAAAAATATTTTCTAAACCAAAGATAACTTTAAATGCCTTCTTGAATACGTATAAATATCTCTATGTTCTTCGTGCTCATACTTCAAGAATCTTTGATAAACTTACTTTCATTTGCAAAGCAACCGCTACCTTACCTCCTTCTCCACATTGTGATAAATTTTATAGTCTGCTCACTTTTCCCTACATATCTTTATAAGTATAAAAGTATATGATATCATATTTTACACGTAATTCTTCTTTCATCTATCTAATTAATTTGAGAAATATCTTTGTCCCCTCCAACCAACTATCTCCTTATCCCGCCTTATTTGAACTCGTTCCTTCCGATTCATTTCGTTACACTCCTGGCCTCTGTTTTTCCTTAGGTTGGGTAGACATTAGTCCTTGTAGTTGTCTATGTTATCTCCGGTTTAGGAGTAGGCCCTCTGGTAGGTGATGTCGTCGTGGTGCATGAGTATAGGTAGAGTGCATAGACCTGTATGAGTACATGTTCTTTAGGATCCCGATGATTATCTTTTTGTGTATTGAATGTGTACTCAGTGTTAACCATGATATGATTGAAGTTGTCTGAATGACAGTATTCATACGTATATGAATAGGGTCATAGCAGGTAATTTCCTTAGACGTAGTTTTTCGCGATTATAGAATAGCTTATCTTTGACTGCATGTGATTGTAACAAAACTTTGTTTTTTTTCTTTTAAACCAAACCTTTAAAGTTTTTGAAATTAGCTCACAAGATCACGAATCAATTATCCTTCCTCACCCTTTATCGCAATTCCACACGTTCTTCCAAAATATTTTAAATGTGTCTTTGGTCTTAAGTTTCCTTTTCCCTTCTTTTCTTTCTCCCTTAAAAAAATTGTGTTTATGATTGTTATATTAATGGGACTAGCTATTTTCGTTATAGGATTTTGTTTGCGGGTAGGCTCAGGATGAGACGATTTTTATTATAGCAATAATTAACCGATTTTGAAACAATAGGATGTTGGAATAGATTTCTTTCGGATGAAAAGAATGGGCTGTCCAAGACTTATTTATAAAACCGAAGTGTGGCGAACTCAATGGAGAATTCTGGTTGAATGAGATTGTATGCGTGAAGATGAGAACTTATCAGATTTGAGGCTTAGACGAATGGTAGATAGGGATGGCTACAGAGTATGGTATGAGTTAGGTTGATCATGAGTTTGAGTAGAGCTTTTGTTAACATCGAGACTTAATCGTTGAGTTGACGTAAGAAAACATTGGGAGTAACACAACGTGTTGAGACAAATGGATGGTTAGGTTGTCGGATTTAATATTGGTTGAAAATAATCACAATAATTAGGAAGAGATGTGATCTTGATAGTCCAAATTATTTTGGTGGATAAATCTATGGGAAGATATGACAAGAATGTATTGAAGCCACGACGATTGCTGATTTGTGAAGGAATTATAAGATAGACAAGTTTTTGCCTTGGATTGGTAGTTGACTAGAATCTCATTTTTGGAGATTGATTAATATTGGGAAGATATTGAGAAATTTAAAGAATGCTATGGAGCGATGATGTTTAATAGAGTGGTATGGTATGTGAATATGATTATTATTCTTTTAGGAGAACTTGGAGTTGGAAATTTGAACAGTAGTGATGGGTCTATGGCTGAGTGTTAAGATGTGAGAATAGCAGTGGCTTTATCCAGTAAAAAGATGGATTATGATGGATTGTTGAGGAACGATGGTGAAGTTATAGGATTAGAGACCATTGTATGGAGGATGGGAGTTATAGGCTTAAGTATTTATAGATTTTATAATTATTATTAGTATAAGTGATTCTGAGGACGGAATCATTTCTAAGGTGGGTAGAATGTAACGGTCACTTCCCGACCGAACGTTTTAATGCGTATCTATAGTTGAATTGAGAGCGTGTTACCGTATTTGATTTTATTATTGCTTTCCGTAGCTCGAACACGCGACCGAACCTTGTTTCCACAGCCCTCTCGGAGGCGCAAGCGCCCCGGTACCTTCTCTGCAATTTTCGGACGTCGAAAGAGTTATATGCTTATCTCATTATAAGTTTATAATATATATATATGTATATATTCATAAGTTTCAACATTAAAAGAGAGGGTTCTGTGCGTAATCTCTTTTTAAAAAAATGTAATGATAATAAAGAACGGGCTAAACCCTTTAGAAATGTAATCTGTTCTTTTCCCTAACCCAATTATTATTTCACATCCTATTACATAATATCAAATCCCCTTAAATCCTATAAAATAGTAACAAACTTACATCCCCACTACCCTTAATTATCTCCTCACGTGCTGCATCCATTCTCCCCACTTCATTATTTATATAACATAAGGCTAGGGTTTGTTTGGTTACATTCAGCCGTCACTTTATTTTTCCTCCCGTACGAAAACCCCAGAGCTTCAAACCCAGCCACCGCTTTCAAACGCAAAAGCCCGATATCGCCTCTTCCCTCTCGTGTCTCTCTCTATCCCTCCGACTCCGACACAGTGGCGACCCCCGATCGCCGGCGGCTTTCCCCGACGCCGCGACCGCCCTGACTCTGCTCCGACCGTCGAACGCTTCCCCGTCACCGACAGTTTCCGCAACGACGGCGACGACAGCGGCAACCGCCGCTGTCGCGATTTACAGCGCCGTCCGATCCCCTGCAACGGCGGCTGCATGTTTCCGGCGCCGCCCCATCTCGCCTGACCATCGCACGAACCCCCTCGACCGCCGGAGAAGGCGATCTGACCGCCGGGAGCGCCGCCGGTTGCTTCTCCACGCAAAACAGCGCAGCAGCAGCCTGACAGTGCTGCTGCGGGGGTTTTCCGGCGCCGTCACGCCTGCGCCGATGCCTCGATCGCCTGAGACCACCCCGCTCCGGCCAGGGGCTCCGCCTGCGAGGCCCACTCGCACCGATGCGCGATCAGCAGTCTGCCGCTGCCGTAGACGTCCGTTTTCCCCGTCATCGCCCGGAAGCTTACACGTAAGCTTCATCGTATTCTTTTCACATCTCCTTGACTATATTGGAAATGGGTTTTAGGCCATCTTAATGTTTCTACATGCATAGTTTTGTGTGGGTATGGTGACAGATTGAAATTGTTAGGTTGAACTAGTTGGGGTTGTTATTATATTATGATATTATGACTTCACGTTTGGGTAAATATATATATATGAGTGTTTGTGAAGGTGTTTACCCATGGGTTACATTAGGATCTGTGAGTTTCTTAGGGTAAATTATATTATTATATATGTGTACAGGTTACATTATTTAGACCCTATATATGTTACATATTTAATTAGTGTTGCATAAAATGTTAGTATATCATGTTACATTTATATTGTTACTTATACAGTATTTTACAACATATTAAGTCATACCATTTAGTAATATGTAAACAGTGTTTTTATAAGATAGTTTTATACTTATTTTTGACTGATATCGGGACCGAATGGCGCAGATAGATTCCGCGATACCACAGTCGAGTAACTGAAACCGCGACGGGTCCGTAACTGCTTCCAGATCCGACGCCAGATTTACGCGTGAACATCATTCAGGTTGGTACCCCGAACTCGTAGAAAACCCACACTATAGATCAATCAAACCCTAAAATTTAAAAGTCTGACAACTTTAACTAAATTTAATTTTTTGCTCTTTTAAAACGTTGTGCAAACCTAGAATCGACGAATGGACTTTTTGACTGTGCACATAGGATAGATCGTCGACTAGGGTGAAAAATCAAAATTGTGACTATAACGATTAGGGTAGCCCCGACAGCCTAGAATTGAACCTAAATAGGATTTTTCTGAAAATGAGGCCTGACACCGTCACCATGGCACTGTTTCAGATGGACTTCCGCGGACTAGACGCTTGGACGAGACGCTTCGAGAGGACGACACACTCGCCATCGCAGGCAAGTGTACCCACTTGCGTTTTTGACCGTGCTTTGGTCTTAGATTGCTAGAACTGTTAGACTGTGACTGTATAGAACCGGACGTGAAATGATAGCGTCCGGGACGCCCCTGACGACTTAGACTTGGTGCTTTCGACTCTGACACTCAGACAAAGCACCCCTGACCGTTGCATCGTCTGACAAAAGCATGGCTGACACATACAGCTCTGACATCCTCGGTCGAAGCTTCCGTAGTCTGACACGCCAGCTCAGCATGCCAGGTCAGCCCTACCTAACCGCCTCCATCAGCTATAAATACCCCACCACTTCCATCGAGAGAGGGGTTGGCAAATTGATTCTCAAACTCTCACTCACACACAAGAGCAAGTATCATCCACATATTTTTCCTTCCACATAAGCTCGCCACGTAAGGTCGACCTATTTCTAGCTCGACCTACATGTCTGACCCACTTTTATAAGCCCTAATTCTAACTTATGCATCGGAGAGGCTGCAGGTTGGAGCCTAACCCGGCCTTTCTGATGAGCTACTCTTTGTGCAGGTGAGCTCGTCCAAGCATCGAGCTATCTGCATCCAACTCATGGAGAGCTGCAACCAAGCGACGAACTCGCAGGATTGATCCAGAGATCGACCTCTGTAGTGCACCTAGCCTCATCACCACTCTCATCACTTGTAAACATCCTACCCAATCCTCATCCAACTTGTAACCACCGTGCCCTTGGTTCCCACCTAAACAAATTCATTTTACGCAGATCTTACCCTGCAACAATTATTGTTCATCACTTTAGACCACAATCAAAGTTATATTATGATGTTCATTATATATTATTGGACATGTTATTAGAATATATATAAATCTATTAAATAAAATAAAATGTGACTATGTGCAAGAAAACTAGACTCAAGCCCGGTTTAATCGGACCGGGTTTGGCCCTTTCTTAGCTCTAAACAAAATTGTAGCCTAACATGGAAATTAGGACGGATCCGTAATGAATGCACCTATCTCATATGGAGGCTTTAACAACAACAAATCTTTCTATAACCATTCTTAAAAACAAGTACTTTGAAACTTATCCAATAAGAGCATATGATGAGATTGTCCAATAAAAAACAAGTAGAAGCACTATTGTATTCCTCGTATTGTAAGTGTGATTATTGAAGGGTTTTCTTGGACCCTTAGGGCTTTAAAATCGACGTCTGGCCTAAGTCGGACAGACGACGAAAACATAAAGCAGCGGAAAGTAAAGTCTTAAGTAATAATTAAACCCTAGCCAGAATCTCTACTATCTCGGAGTGGGTATGACCAACCCCTAAAGATATATCTATAAGAATTAACTGCAATTAAAACACATAAATATAAACTAGTAACCATTGCCTTGCACGTTAGCAAAGCATAGAATCCCATGAACCAATGCCCCGCATCAGGGCTGAGCCGCTTCTCCAGAGCCGAACCGCGTCCAGACATGAACAATCCCCCTGTCCCTGAGCCAACCACGTGCTCCAGAAAGTTTCACCTTGAGTGGATCATCCGTCAAGATTTTGGATCTGAATCCGAACTCCTCCGTAGCTTTGCTAGATACCGAATAAGAGCAAGGAAGTAGAAAGGAGAAAGAGGGAATATTGTTTAAGCTTGGATCATGGCTTGCTCACGTTTAATGGAGCTATACTACTCTGAAGCTTTGTGAAAGTTTCAAGGAGGAGAGTATAAGAACCGTCTACCTTGCAATACTAACAACAAACACTCTAAAATGGGTGAATAGAGTAATGACAATAAATTGTGTAATTAAAATTTAACTTGCAAATACGGAATAATAAATGCAAGAGGAATTAATCAACACAATCAGTTCAAACATAGACACAAGATTTTACCCTGGTTCTCTAAACTTGGATACGTCCAGCGACACCAATATTAACTATAATTCCCAAAAACAAAAGTGAATACAATCCCACAAAGAGATACCTCACACAGAGGATTGTGTCCTACACAAGAATCAAACCAACCCTACACAAGGGTCAAACTCCCACACAGAGAATTACTAAGTCCCACTCAGAGAATTAGGGTTAGTCCTACACTAGGACACCAAACTCCCACAAAAAGAGTAACCAACTCCCACAAAGAGAGTATTTAATTCCCATAAAGAGAAGTAAGGTTTCAAAGAAACACAAAGTAAAACAAATACTCTTACCTATGTCTTGATGATGAACTTACTCATTAATGAATGTAAGGCATGGAAGAGGATCTCCAAGTGATGAGATTAGCTTGAAAGCACTTGGATGATTTCCCTTGAGCTTGACTTCAATGCATGAAGAGGAATAGGAGCTCTAAGAGGGAAATGAGAGAGTTTGAGAGTGGCTTAATCAATCTCTAATGATTTTCAATCGTTCCAAGAAGTTCTAATGAACTCAGCCCTCTCCAATATATAGGAAGCCAAAAGTGTGGGAAGAAGTATGCCCTTGAGGCATTTATCCTAAGATAATCATCTCGTTCTAATAATATATGGTATTAATAATCCTAAGTATGAATTCGTAGAATCATATACTTAGATAATTTCCTTAGACTTATAGTCAGGTCATTACGTATCCAGATGTAGATCTCGATTATGAGCAGTTAGTGACCGATTTGAAAATTAAGTCTTAAACGGTTCATGGTCATAGATGTGTCGAAAATAGGATATCGACACATCGATTAGACCATTGTGTCTTTGTCTTCCCTTAAGGTAGTGATGATCTCATAGTCATTCGACTTGGCGAAGTCGGAGACGAGACACATGTGCTCATTAGAGAATGAGTTTACTGAACGACCAACTTAGAGTTATTAAATGGTTAAGCTTTAACTAGACTATCAATAATAGCTCTAGAGTGATGATATGCAAGCTGGTCCTCAAGACCAAAGTCATTAGTATGAACCTATGAATGGATAGTGTCACTTAGATCTATGATCTAGCTTCGAGGCTCGGCCTGCTGAAAGATCTTAGGTTGGGTGACACCTGAAGCTCACGAGGGAAGTAAATGACCAAGATGGGATTCGTCTCTTCCGTTAAAGGGAAGTTAGTGACACTGGATCAGTACGGTCATTGTGTTAATCCTCGACCGGGGCATGTTGTAGGATGTATAAAGTAAATATAACAAAGGCCGTTGTATACTAACCGATGCTGGCTAGTGGGGTTGACGGTAAACCATACCCTAGGCCATGCAGAGACACAATCTTGATGAAGGGACTAAAACTGTGGTATTCATCACTGACACAGTAGAGTGATCCCGACGACACGTTCGTCAATGGGTCGATCACGTAAGTACGATTCTAAAACAGGGACGACGCCTGCTGCTCGTGGTTACCGTCGTCTAGGGGTTTCGAGCCCCAACCTGTAGTAGGGTCAGGCTGTAGGGTCTCACACCGAGTAGTATCCACGTCTTAGTAATAGGAAGAACGTTAAGAGGAATTCATTCGATGAAATGGAATATTTAAGTCCATAAGTTTATTGTGGGTTCAAGTTTTGATAGGGGACAAACTTTGCATGTGATGCAAACTAGATTAAATGTTTCGTAAATTTTTTATGACAATATTTAATGGAATAAACGCATTGGAAAG
Source organism: Scilla litardierei (assembly GCA_030789695.1). NCBI lineage: Eukaryota > Viridiplantae > Streptophyta > Magnoliopsida > Asparagales > Asparagaceae > Scilla > Scilla litardierei. The sequence continues at coordinate 89,588 of JAULAV010004438.1, forward strand.
ATAACCTGGACAACGATATCGTCCCGATCGAATCCCAGGTTCAAACCACGTCGAAAACAGAGCTCAAACGAGCCCAGAAATGCAAAAACAGTCAAAGGCAAGAGTAGGTTACACCCACTTGGGCAAGCGGGTCCACTCGCAAAAGTAACGGGCACGGCCTGCTGAACAAGCAGGCACGGGCCCACTGAACCCAGTGGGCACGGCCCACTGAGAGCAGCGGGCCACGCACCTACCCCAGGCGCGCCCATTGCCCTTAGCGGGCGCGCCCGCAACTTAAGTTGACTTAGGGTTTTTTGAAACCCTTGTGACAGCTACGAGGAATGACCTTTTACCTATCTTTGGGCAATTGTTTGAGAGGTCAAATGAAGTCGGAATTCATCGCCGTTTGTTTCTACCCGTTCTCCATTTGAAGCTCTTCGAAATGATAGCTTGTATCGTCTCTAAAGCTCAATGGTGAGGGAGATTTAATTGGTTGAAGTTAGGCCTTTATGAAAGGCTTACTAACGTAAACTAACTTAAATTAAATTGAATTAAATACCTCTTCACTAATTTAGTCCCACATTGCTCGTGCAACAAGCATGGGGTCTAGCTCCTTATATAAAACGGGATGCACACCCCTTGGAAATTTTGTACCAAGTCTCCGATTCGAGAAGCTCCTGATTTTTGAGCACGCTCTATCAAGGACTTAAATATTCCTCATCTCTCTTCCTATCCTCCTGTCGGGTCCTAGCAAGACTACGAGGAGGTTTGGATCGGATCCAGACATCTTTGACGCGGGTCTGCTCAAGTGAAACTTGTTTCGGCAAGTGATCGACTCGGAGGCAACTCGGGTAGATCGGTTCGAGGCGCAAGGCGGCTCGGCTACGAGGAGCGAAAGAAGGTGGTGCAGTACATCTTGCCTGACCCAAGGCCAAGATTCCGGGTACGTTAGTTAGTAGATTTTTAGAATAATTTTTAAAAATGTCGCAGTAGGCTAGATCCCTCTTGGGGTGGTCAGATCCACCCCAAGTCGGCATTGATCTTGGTGAGGTTCTGGCTCGCCTTATGTCCTTAGCTAAAATGTTTAGCTTTATGTTTTTGCTGCTGTGATTTTTAATCCTGCTGTTGTCCGTCCGACGTAGGACGGGCACAGATCTGAGCCCTAAAGATCTACCAAACCCCTTCAGTGGTATCAGAGCCTAGGTTTGGATGATCTTAGACTGCGATATTATTCTAATTATTAAATTGCTTACTTTATGTCATAAAGATTTTAACTTTATTTGATAACGTCAAAATAAGTATGAACCCTTCTTTTAAATGTTTTAAAAAATTGTTTTTATAGCATGGAAATTTTTTAAGAGACATTTTAAATTTTATGTGATAAAGTTTATATAAGCCTCTTATGATTAAATGCTTTTAAAGATTATTTTATGAGATAAAATACTTTTAGTAAGCATTCAAAAATGTTTTAATGATTTTAAACACATAGGTTTAATATTACAAATTATTTAATAATTTTTATGAAACCGACATTTTATTAGATAAAATGTTTTAAGTTTTTAAAATCATATTCTTTTAATTTAAATGTTAAATTTTAATGAGAGAATGTTAATTATTTATTTGATAGATATTTTAACTTGCATGTTCTATTTTAATGTCACATAGTTGAACCTTTATTTTATGCGATAAAATTAGTTGGTTGTTGTTAATGGACATGATGAATTATTTAATTATTCATGAACCCCTTTCGGTTAGCCATTAATTCATTAAAAATTTATAAGATGAATTTTTAAAATGTGACATGCAATGTTTTAATGAACACTTACAACATTTAAACCTAATTCTCGATTAGGGTAGTCCTCTTTGTAGTCGATTATTATTTTAATCGTTTCAATAATAATTCTGATTAAATGACTACATTAAAAATGTTGTAATTGATTCATTAAAATCCTAATAAAGATTAAGGTAGCACAAAGAATGAACAAACCTTATAGTTAATAAGGATCTAATAAAAGTTATTGACAAATCCATAAAATTTCGAATTTAAGGATCCACTAGTTGATAAGGATTACCTAGTATGAATAAAAGCCTTTTTAGTTGATGGACGAACATAAGATTGATAAGTCTCCTTCAATGGATCATAATGTCGGTCAATGTGCTTGGCTAAGTATACTGGATCACCCTAGCTAGACTAGGGGTTAAATGGTCTTGGCTTAGTCAATTCCCTGGCCTCGTCCGCTGGACCACAAGGAGTCGAATCATGACTGTGTAAGTCCATCGACTATACCTAAGTCAAATATGATAATAATTTTGTTCAAGATAATTCGTAACCCTCCTTGTTTTAGGATTTGGTAACTGTAGAACCCATGTTCCAGTTGTTGAGCTACACTCAAGCTGTGACATGGCAACCTTATAGAAACCGACTTCTTAAATACATATGACGAGATCTTGACTTGACACAAACGTCGTGTCGTGAATACACCGAGCGCCGGCATAAGTTGAGCCAATGATGTAGTCTAGACTTAAACCTAAACCGTCATGTCGTGAATACATCGAGCGCCAGCGTAAGTTGAGCCATTGATGTAAGTCCAGTCCTAACCCAAACTGACGTGTCGTGAATACACCGAGCGGTGGCGTAAGTCAGGCTAGACGCGAAAACAAGGGTCTGACTAGGCTAGTCATTGTGATTTGGATGAGCACACTTATGATCATAAATGACTAGGGGTAAAAATTATAGGGAGTCATATTTTATATGATTGATGAAGAGTTTGTATACCGACTGCAGAGTCGGACAACTTGTTGAGCTACACTCAAGATTGTCATACTCGGGGTAGTCGGATCCCTCTCCCACAAATATTTTAATGCAATAAATCATTTATTATTATGGCTTTAATTCTTAAAATTAGTGGGAGAATATAGTTTAATAAAAACCATTTAAACTGTACAATGAACATATGCTAATTAAATATCTATTTAAATGCAGAATGGAGTCGGGTCTAAAGTACATGATTGAAAAGAACGTGCTAGACGTGACCAACTATAAAGATTGGCTAAGGAATAGTAAGTTAGTCCTCTCACTAGCTGGGATAGGATACGTGCTGCTCGAGGACGCTCCGGAGAAGCCTGACGTAGATGCAACCCACGAAGAAAAGGAAGTCTATAAGCAGTATCAGTGGGATGTCGAGAAGGCCAGGTGCCTTACTCTGGCTTCAATGAACTACGACCTACAAAGGAAGCACGAACATTTGGATGTTCAAAGCATGCTTCTGAATGCAGATGAGTTGTACGATAAGCGGTCAAGAGCTGCCAAGTTTGAAGCCACGAGCAACCTCTGGGGAACTAAGATGGAGACGGACCCCATGCAAGATCATGTCATTAAGATGAACGGGTATGTGGAAGATGCTGCCCAGTTGGGTTTTGTCCTTGACAATGAGATGGACGTGGACATCATCCTAAAATCTTTAACCCCAGACTTCAAAAATTCATTACTGGTTTCATCATGAACAGTATTGAAACGGATCTTCCTGGTCTCCTCAACATGCTTAGGCAGTTTGATGAGATCGAAAAGAAACCGACTGTGTTGGTTGTTGGCTCTGCTTCTTCAGACCAGCCGAAAGGCAAAGGTAAGAAGAGGCAGGTCCCACAACCAGCCAAGGTAAAGAAGGGGAAGAAGACAAAGGGGGCTCCGTCGGAATCCGAATGCTTTCACTGCCACAAGATAGGGCACTGGAAGAGAAACTACAAGGTGTACCTTGTAGAAAAGAAAAGGGGGCATACTGATGCCTCTACCTGATGTACAAAAATTCTTTTTTAATAAAGCATAAAATTTCCATAAATGCTTTGTTACATGGTATGAGATACTAAGACATCTGTGTATTATATACAGGTGGCTGATAGCAAAGCAGAGGATGGAATAAGTTCCATAGACGGTCGGCATCGGAGTAATCGTTGCTGCTTGGGCCGTACAAGGACTTCGAGATATATGAAGAAGAAGCGATCAATATTTTTCTTATTTTGAATAAAATGTATCGATGCTTGGTTTAAAAACAATCATTGAGTGTTAATCACTCAAAGTTTATATTTTGATATACAAGTTTGCTTCATTTTTAATGAATCTATGTTGAATGATATCTTGAAAATGTGCCTTGTTAAAATTGAGATTTATTGTGAGTGGCTGATTGCTGTGGATATGACTGTTTGTGTTAGTGTGTATAAATTCTTGAGTTGTCATGCAGAGCTCCTGACTCAATTTGATTTTTTGGAGTTGACGATATATTATAGCCAATCTAAAGTTACATGTAGGTTCTAAGAGCGTATAATTGGATATGATCCAAATTACATGCAAGTTAAGATTAATTCTTAATCAAACTACATTTGATACTTTATTAGAAAATGATTAAATGTAGTAAAAGGAAAGTACAGTGTAGGATGTTTGATTGAGTAAGTCAGCATCAAGACTCCTATAAACGGGTCTTGATATGACTCATTCGTCAAACCCGCCTGACACTGGTATATTCCTATTCAACACTTATGAACTGGTTATACTTAATAAATAGTCTAAACATGATTTAGATACTTAAGTGAAAGTATTTAACCAGATAGTTCTCAAAGTTAGTGGTAGCTGGCAATATAACTTAGTCCCGTCTCGGACTAAGTAAAAGGTTTCCAACTTATTAAATCGTCTATATGCGACATTAAATCAAAATAGTTTTGATTGTGTCAAGCATATATAGACTTATGGTGTCGCTTATGTATCAGACATAATTGACACAAAATGATTGGAATGATCCATGACTGACTTATAGAAACGACTAACACAACATCATATTGTATGAGCTAAATTGTTAGCCATACAAAAGGGAAAAATTGTTGGATAGGATCCAAAGCAATTTAGAAGGATCAACCTGGTGTGATCAAATGATGTATATATAAGACTCCATTAATAAGCAGGATAGATACACGTTAGCGGATCCATTCTTAGGTTTGACATATGAATGTCTAGTGTGACCGATATGCTATAGCGGTATGAGATACCGAGATAAATAGCCTAAGTGCAAGTGGAAGATGTAGGAAGACGTATGCCCTTGAGGCATTTATCCTAAGATAATCATCCCGTTCTAATAAGTATATGGTATTAATTATCCTAAGTATGAATTCGTAGAATGATATACTTAGATAATTTCCTTAGACTTATAGTCAGGTCATTACGTATCCAGATGTAGATCTCAATTATGAGAAGTTAGTGACCGATTTGAAAATTAAGTCTTAAACGGTTCATGGTAATAGATGTGTCGAGAATAGGATATTGACACATCGGTTAGACCATTTTGTCTTTGTCTTACCTTAGGGTAATGATGATCTCATAGTCATTCGACTTGGCAAAGTCGAAGACGAGACACAGGTGCTCATTAGAGAATGAGTTCACTGAACGACCAACTTAGAGTTATTAAATGGTTACGCTTTAACTAGACTGTCAATAATAGCTCTAGAGTGATGATATGCAAGCTGGTCCTCAAGACCTGAAGTCATTAGTACGAACCTGTAAATGGATAATGTCACATAGATATATGATCTAGCTTCGAGGGCTCGCCTTGCTGAAAGATCTTAGGTTGGGTGACACCTGAAGCTCACGAGGGAAGTAGATGACTAAGATGAGATTTGTCTCTTCCGTTAAAAGGAAGTTAGTGTCACTGGATCAGTACGGTCTTTGTGTTAATCCTAGACCGGGGTACGTTGTAGGATGTACAATGTAAATACAACAAAGACCGTTGTATACTGACCGATGCTGACTAATGGGGTTGACAGTAAACCATACCCTAGGCCATGCAGAGACGCAGTCTTGACGAATGGACTAAAACTGCGGTATTCATCACTGACACAGTCAGAGTGATCCGGACGACACGTTTGTCAATGGGTCGATCACGTAAGTATGATTCTGAAACAGGGACGACGCCTGCTGCTCGTAGTTACCGTCGTCTAGGGGTTTCGAGCCCCCAACCTGTAGTAGGATCAGGTTGTAGGGTCTCACACCAAGTAGTATCCACGTCTTAGTAATAGGAAGAACGTTAAGAGGAATTCATTCGATGAAATGGAATATTTAAGTCCACAAGTTTATCGTGTGTTCAAGTTTTGATAGGGGACAAACTTTGCATATGATGCAAACTAGATTAAATGTTTCATAAATTGTTTACGACAATATTTAATGGAATAAACACATTGGAAAGATAACCTGGAAAATGGGATTGTCTCGGTCTAATCGCAAGTTCAAATTGCGTCGAAAACGGAGCTCAAACGAGCCCAGAAACGCAACAACAGTCAAAGGCAAGAGTGAGTTAGACCCACCTGGGCAAGCGGGTCCACCCGCAAGAGTAACAGGCACGGCCTACTGAGAGCAGTGGGCCGCATGCCCACTCCAAGCATGCCTAATGTGGGCGCGCCCATTGCCCTTGTGATGGCTACGAGGAATGACCTTTTGCCCATCTTTGGGCAATTGTTTGAGGGGTCAAATGAAGTCGGAATTCGTCGTCATTTGTTCCTACGTGTTCACCATTTGAATCTCTTCGAAATGATAGCTCGTATTGTCTCTAAAGCTCATTGGTGAGGGAGATTTAATTGGTTGAAGTTAGGCCTTTATGAAAGGCTTACTAACTTAAACTAACTTAAATTAAATTGAATTAAATCCCTCTTCACTAATTTAGTCCCACATTGCTCGTGCGACGAGCATGTGGTCTACCTCCCTATATAAAAGGGGGTGCACACCCCTTGGAAATTTTGTACCAAGTCTCCGATTCAAGAAGCTCCTGATTTTGAGCACGCTCGATCGATGACTTAAATATTCCTCATCTCTCTTCATATCCACCCGTCGGGTGCTAGCAAGACTATGAGGAGGTTTGGATCGGATCCAAACGTCTTTAACGCAGGTCTGCTAAAATGAAACTTGTTTCGATAAGTGATCGGCTCGGAGGCGGCTTGGGTAGTTTGGTTGTAAGGATTGCCTTACCCTTGCAATACTAACAACACACACTAGAGGGGGGTGAATAGTGTAATGGCAATTAAATTGTCCAATTAAAATTAAACTTGCAAACGCGGAATTATAAATGCAAGAGGAAATAATTGACACAATAAATCCAAACGCAAACACAAAGTTTTACCCTGGTTCCCCAAACTTGGGTACGTCTAGCCACACCAATATTTAGTATATTCCCACACAGAGAAGTGAATACAAATCTCATAAGGAGATATCCCACAAAGAGGATTTATGCCCTACACAAGGACCTAACCAACCCTACACGATGGTCAAGACTCCCATACAGAGAATCACTAACTCCCACTCAGAGAATTAGGGTTAGCCCTACACTAGGACACTAAACTCCCACAAAGAGAGTTACTCCCACAAAGAGAGTTATTCCCACTAAGAGAATATCCTAATCCCACAAAGAGATAAACTCCCACAAAGAGAGAAAGACTAATTCCCACTAAGAGAATTAGTGTTACAAATTCACCAAGTAAAATAAATACTCTTACCTATGCCTTGAGATGCTTACTCATAAATGGATGCAAGACATGGAAGAGGATATCCAAGTGTTGAGATATGCTTGAGAGCACTTGGATGAATTCCCTTGAGCTGGACTTCAATGCATGAAGAGGAATGAAAGCTCAAAAGAGGGAATTGAGGGAGTTTGAGAATTGCTTATAGATCTCTTGAGATATTCAATAGCTTCAAGAAGTATAAGAGATGGCAGCACACTCATATATATATAAACCCTATATCAAACCCTAAAACCCAAGAAAATAGCTAAAAGATCAATTCAGCAACGGCTAGAAACTGGGCGACAATGACAGGAACAGTCGACTGATGATCATAAGACAGTCGACTGATCAACGGCTAGAAAATATCCAACGGCTATAATCTGAGCCAGGACAGTCGACTGAAGAAGACAATACAGTCGACTGGAAACAGGACAGGCGCCTGTAAAACCTTTAGCAGGCGACTGCTGCAGGGGATGGAATAAAACAGAGAGCTGCACTCTTTCTCTAGATAAGCAAACAGGCGACTGATGCCAATAATACAGTCGACTGTCTTATAATCAGGAGACTGTAATACCTTCATCAGTCGACTGCTGTATAAGATGGAGAAAAGACAGAGAGATGCAGAGAATGCCCTTACGCTACTCAGACGACTGTTGGCCAATTTCCAGGCGACTGTAAATCTACAGGCGACTGTAAACTGAGCAACAGTCGACTGTGCGTAAAGCTAAAGTTTGAGTCAATTGAAATGTTGACTTGAGCTGTGCATATCAATCGACTGTAGAAGGATCGACAGGCGACTGGAAATCACCCAGTCGACTGCAAACCCTTCATCAGGCGACTGATGGAAAGCCAGAGACTCCAAATGAGTCTTTGGATAGAGTGAACCTAATTGGTTGGATTCTATGATAATCCTAAGGCTCACTAAGATGGTTAAATGCATATGCATGAATGAGTAAACCATCTAACAAGGCATTACATTAACCTAGACTCAAAAGAGAGAGAAAGCAATAAAGTAAATATTACATGGATTACATTGCTTTCCTTAGAGTCTAAGTCTTCAATCTTGATACCTTGATTGCTCTCCATCATCTCCAAGCTTTGGCACTCCTTGAGTCCAAGCTTTGGCCCTTCTCCACTTGATGTCCATCCTTGCACCAAGTGAATAGTCTCCAAGAAAGATATTCTAGGAATGAAACTATGAGACTAAAACATGAGAGTCATTAGCAACAACATAATGTTTTGATCATCATCAAAATAAGATTGGTATGAAACACCAATACTCAACAATCTCCCCCTTTTTGATGATGACACACATTATGTAAAATACAAAGTATTAAAGCACAATGCTAATGAGCTCCCTATACTTATATGCACCAATTATACAATGAGCTATACAATAGTAAATACTCATTCTACCAAATAAGATCTTGGTGACATATAATAGGCATGGATAACATAAAACAATTGTAATGGACAATATCATGCAAACATGAATGGTTTATCTAATCCCATAAATCTCTCCCCATATGCATATGTATATAACTCTCCCCTATATGGTTACATACTGCCTAACTCTCCCCCTTGACATCGTCAAAAAGGTGGACATCAACAATATCCTCCTTTGTCATCTTAACCAAGATGTGACAGTATGCAAGAATAAAGGAGATGTATGATACCAAATTAAAAAATTTAGTGGGTATCAATTCACTATCCCATGCTCCCCCTAGATCATAGAAATGGTCAAACTTTGACTTCTAGGATCTAATAGCAATTTATAAAGAAGGAAATTAACAATCTCTAACAATTGAGGTAAATACCAATTGTAGAAAAAGAATCTTGAAAATTAATCCCATTTATCAATTGATATACAAATAATGGAGCCATGGGCCTAAAGTATATCAAATCAATAGATATGAAAAAATCAAGCTTCAATGATACACAAAGATATTGCCAAAACAAAATAAAACATGAACATGATGGCAATATACAAGAGGTTTAGTTTGAGACCAAAAAATAACCAAATGTAAATAATGATCTCAAATAACCTCCGAAATGAGAGTTAAAATATGTCTTAAAATAGTTTAAACATATAACATATTAACTCCCCCATTGACATACACATGGATCAAAAATGCATGCATGTCAAGAAAAACCCCAAGGTCCTCATTTTCATGAAAAATAAGTTTGAAAATATTTTCAAAATCATGAAACACACACAAACAATAGGTATGCTAAAAAACATTCAAGCACAATACCCATGCAATATGCATATGTGTGAGGAACCTAAACATTAGGCAACCAAATCCAAGAGGAGTTTGATTTCCTAATTAATCACATGAGGTGATCACATCCCTAACTAGAGAGTTGATGTAGCTATCCCTCTCTTACACACTAACCTTAGTGGGAATTCATAAACTCAAGGATTTCCTAGGCAAGGGTTTTGCCTTTGCCAGAGGGGTGGATGTGACATGCTTAGGTGTAGAAACGAATTTCTTGGCATGCAAAGAATGAGGATTTTGCTTCTTAGCAAAAAATGAAGATTTTTCATTCTTCCTCATTACCTCGTGATATACATGCTTCTTGTTGATGTTATTATTGTACAAGAAAGCGTGGTGATTCTTCTTATGTGCTTTAGCAATATTTCTTGTATTTGCACCATAAGAGGAATTAGAGGTGGGTTTGGGTACCACATTTTGAATATAACCCAAACCTCCTCTATGATTTGTCGGATGTTGTTTTTCCAACAAATCGTGGAGTGAATCCCTAGAATACACAAAGCTTATGAGCTTACGGGATTCCTCTTCACATTTCAACGTAAGTTGTTGAATGTGAGATTCTAAGCTAAGGTTTTGAGCAACAAGATTTTCATTAGTTAAACTCAATTCCTTAACTTGAGAGAGAAGTGTGTTTCTCTCAAAAGTGTCACAACCATGCATTTCATCATGAATATTTACACTAGACGATTCTAAATCATGCACCCTACTCATAGCATTATCAAGTTTAGCTTTCATTTCATCATATGAATCGATGCACTTACTTGCCAAATTGGAGGCCACATTTAGGCGGTATTCAAGCTCCTCATAGGATGGCTTTTCCTTCTCAGCTTCCTCATCACTTTCCTCCTTGACTTCCTCCTCGCTTTCCTCCTCGCTTGAGCTTGACGAAGACTCTTCATTAGCCATGAAGCAACATTCTTCTTTGTGGTTTAGCCACGTCTCTATCACTTCATCGCTAGAGTTAGAGGAGACTGATAAAGAATCATCAAAAGCAACGAAACACCTGTGATCGTGCTCCTTGTCATCCTCATCTTCATCATTTGATGTGTCCACATCGAAATCATCAAAAGTACCGATAAGTCCCTTCTTTTGGATCTTGATTTCGGACTTGCCTTTTCAAAATTTCTTGCCTTTACCCTTGTAGGTATCTTTGGTGGGTTTGGAAGGACCTTCAATAGTAAGATGACCTTTTCCTCCAAAATTGAGACAATAAACTTGTTAGACTATGAGGCAAACTTTGACGAAGATATACCTTGATTGTCCTTGAGGAATGTCTTGAAATTCTTGAATTGCTTGGCAAGCTTGATGTAATCATCATTGCTAATATCTTCTTCTTCTTCTTCTTCACTCGGAGCTTCTTGTTGGAACTTCTTTTTCCACTTGAACGACTCCTTCTCAACATGGAGTGCAACCCCCTTTTTCTTCTCGGGCTTGGTTGGTTGAACCTCCTCCTTATGCTGAAGTAGCACTTCATGAGAAATCTCCAATGTATGCAAATACTGTTGGCCGATTTGCACATGGAGATGCGTTCGAACTCATCCGAAGTGAGGGCGCAATGGAGTACACACATAGCCCTAACATTGACTCTAATCAAATCCTTCTCCGCTTTAGTTCTCGAGCCCGCGGGTGAAGTAGGCTCCTCGAATGGCGACTCCGTGATATCCCAAAGGTCGTGACCCTTCATGTAAACCATCATCCTGATCTTCCAACTTGGATAGTTGGTTCCGTTGAAGAGCGGGGGTCGGACGGTTGAATGACCTTCTTCATGAGACGCAGATGAGGCGTTAAATGACATTTTTGCAGTATGCTATAACCTCGCTCTGATACCAATTGTAAGGATCGCCTTACCCTTGCAATACTAACAACACACACTAGAGGGGGGGTGAATAGTGTAATTGCAATAAAATTGTCCAATTAAAATTAAACTTGCAAATGCGGAATTATAAATGCAAGAGGAAATAATTGACACAATAAATCCAAACGCAAACACAAAGTTTTACCCTGGTTCCCCAAACTTGGGTACGTCCAGCCACACCAATATTCACTATATTCCCACACAGAGAAGTGAATACAAATCTCACAAGGAGATACCCATAAAGAGGATTTATGCCCTACACAAGGACCCAACCAACCCTACACGAGGGTCAAGACTCCCACACAGAGAATCACTAACTCCCACTCAGAGAATTAGGGTTAGCCCTACACTAGGACACTAAACTCCCACAAAGAGAGTTACTCCCACAAAGAGAGTTATTCCCACTAAGAGAATATTCTAATCCCAAAAAGAGATAAACTCCCACAAAGAGAGAAAGACTAATTCCCACTAAGAGAATTAGTGTTACAAATTCACCAAGTAAAATAAATACTCTTACCTATGCCTTGAGATGCTTACTCATAAATGGATGCAAGGCATGGAAGAGGATCTCCAAGTGTTGAGATATGCTTGAGAGCACTTGGATGAATTCCCTTGAGCTGGACTTCAATGCATGAAGAGGAATGAGAGCTCAAAAGAGGGAATTGAGGGAGATTGAGAGTTGCTTATAGATCTCTTGAGATATTCAATAGCATCAAGAAGTATAAGAGATGGCAGCACACTCATATATATAGAAACCCTATATCAAACCCCAAAACCCAAAAAAACAGCCAAAAGATTAATTCAGAAACGGCTAGAAACTGGGCGAAAATGACAGGAACAGTCGACTGATGATCATAAGATAGTCGACTGATCAACGGCTAGAAAATATCCAACGGCTATAATCTGAGCCAGGACAGTCGACTGAAGAAGACAATACAGTCGACTGGAAACAGGACAGGCACCTATAAAACCTTCAGCAGGCGACTGCTGCAGGGGATGGAATAAAACAGAGAGCTGCACTCTTTCTCCAGATAAGCAAACAGGCGACTGATGTCAATAATACAGTCGACTGTCTTATAGTCAGGCGACTGTAATACCTTTATCAGTCGACTGCTGTATAAGATAGAGAAAAGACAGAGAGATGCAGAGAATGCACTTACACTACTCAGACGACTGTTGGCCAATTCCCAGGAGACTGTAAATCTACAGGCGACTGTAAACTGAGCAGCAGTTGACTATGCGTAAAGCTCAAGTTTGAGTCAATTGAAATGTTGACTTGAGCTATGCATATCAGTCGACTGTAGAAGAATCGACAGGCGACTGGAAATCACCCAGTCGACTGTAAACCATTCATTGGGCGACTGATGGAAAGCCAGAGACTCCAAATGAGTCTTTGGACAGAGTGAACCTAATTAGTTGGATTCTATGATAATCCTAAGGCTCACTAAGATGGTTAAATGCATATGCATGAATGAGTAAACCTTCTAACAAGGCATTACATTAAACTAGACTCAAAAGAGAGAGAAAGCAATAAAGTAAATATTACATGGATTACATTACTTTCCTTAGAGTCTAAGTTTTCAATCTTGATGCCTTGATTGCTCTCCATCATCTCCAAGCTTTGCCACTCCTTGAGTCCAAGCTTTGGCCCTTCTCCACTTGATGTCCATCCTTGCACCAAGTGAATAGTCTCCAAGAAAGATATTCTAGGAATGAAACTGTGAGACTAAAACATGAGAGTCATTAGCAACAACCTAATGTTGTGATCATCATCAAAATAAGATTGGTATAAAACACCAATACTCAACAGTTCGAAGGCGTAAGGCGGATCGGCTAAAAGGAGCGAAAGAAGGTGGTGCGGTACATCTTGCCTGACCCAAGGCCAAGATTCCGAGTATGTTAGTCAGTGGCTTTTTAGAATAGTTTTTAATAATGTCGCAGTAGGCTAGATCCCTCTTAGGGTGGTCAGATCCACCCCAAGCCGGCATAGATCTTGGCAAGGTTCTGGCTCCCCTTAGGGCCTTAGCTAAAATGTTTAGCTTTATGTTTTTTTCCGCTGCAATTTGTAATCCCTCTGTTGTCCGTCCGATGTAAGACGGGCACAGATCTTAGCCCTAAGGGTCTGCCAAACCCCTTCAAAAAGAAATCCTCAAACTCAAGCAAAAAGCCAAAATGAATAAATCTGCAACGACTAGATTTTGGCAGTTTACGGCACAGACTGTCGACTGATGAACAACTGACAGTCGACTGGTCAACGGCTATAAAATTCCCAACGACTATAATCTGAGCCAGGACAGGCGACTGTAGAAGTCTACACATGTGCCTGTAAAATGAGCAGGCGCCTGATTATCCTTCAGCAGGCGACTGTCACTTGGGAAGGAAACGGAGTAGAGAAAATGCAACTTGCGCACAGACAACTGTAGAACAATTCACAGACGATTGTAAATAGACAGGCGACATTAAATAGATATGTGTATGTAAATACTTCATCAGTCAATTGACTTGCAAATTGGGATGAAGCCCAGAAAATGCAAGTAGTGCACAGATGACTGTAGAACAATTAACAGGCGCCTGTTGGAAGACATGCGACTGTAAATTGCACGTCAGTTGATAGTTCCAAAAAGCTCAAGTAAGAGTCAAGTAATGGTTGACTTGAGCTGGGGCACAATAGCAGCATGTAGAAGGCTCGACAGGCACCTGGAGTAACCCAGTCGCCTGTAGGACCTTCATCAGTCGCCTGTTGGAGAGCCAAAGAATCTAATTGAGTCATTTGGCATGATGAACCTATCGGGTTAGATACTATGATAATCCTAAGGCTCACTAAGATGCTTATATGCATATGCATGAATGAGTAGACCATCTATCAATGCATTACATTAAACCTAGACTCTAAAAGAGAAAATCAATAAATGAAATAATACAAAGATTACATTGCTTTCCTTAAATTCTATGGCTTCAATTCCTGATGCCTTGATGCTTCCCATCATCTACAAGCGTTGGCACCCCCATGAGTCCAAGTTTTGGCATTGCTCCTCTTGATGTCCATCCTTGCACCAAGCTATTAGTCTCCAAATCATGATATTCTCCATTAGATAAACATGAGACTAAAACACAAGAGACATTAGCAACAACATAATGTTGTGATCATCAAAAATAACATTGGTATGAAACACAAATACTTAATAATCTCCAACTTTTTGATGATGACACACATTATGTAAAACATAAAGAAATAAAGCATAATGCTAATGAGCTCCCCCTACTTATATGCACCAATTATAGAATGAGATACACAATTGTAAATACACATTATACCAATTGAAATAATAAGATATGATGGTGACATATAATGGGTATGGATTGCATAAACCAATTGCAATAATTATATAACATGCTCCACATCAATGGTTTACATAATCCCACATATCTCTTCCCATGCCTCTGTGTGTGTGTGTGTGTGTGTGGTATATATATATATATATATATATATATATATATATATATATATATATATATATATATATATATGCCCACGAGAGGGTGTCCTGGTGGTAAGTCATTCCACTCCAAAGCCAAGAGTCATAGGTTCAAGGCCTCTGGCCTACATGGGTTAGTATTTGCTGGGGGATTATTTATCCTGGGGCTACATCTCCCCTCTCGGATTTACCCGGGGGCCGTTGAGGGCACGGTGGTTTCCCCTCAGTTTACATAGTCTCGGCCGGGCTCTTGCCTTACCCTCCTATGTCGAAGGCGGGGGGAGGGGTTGAGGATTTTTCTGGGTTGTCATATATATATATATATATATATATATATATATATATATATATATATATATAGAGGAATCTTCTAGTACGGACGGGCCGCAAAAATCAAACCGTGCGGCCTTTGCTTTGCGTCGTCGGATTGATTTAAGGGGTTAAGATCGGGGGCCCGCATGTTAAGCACACAGCAGGTTGAGGTTTGATTTCGTAACCTGTGGAATTCCTCCTCTAACCCTTAGTTAACCAATCTACATCTCATTTACCGGAAAAAAAAAAACTAATCCCCATCTCCCCTCACCCCGCCGCCGTTCTCAGCTTTCCGTCTCTAGGGCTACTTTGGGGACCGCCGTGCCGCTCTTAATCGTGTCCGATCATCTCGTCGCCTTCGACCTCGGTCTCCCGTTGGCGTCGATCGCCCCCAAGCACAACCTCCGTGTCGATCGCTCCACAGCACATCCGTTCATTCGCAACGCTCATCATTCATTCAATCGCTCATCGCACCAAGGCGCCTCAGTTCCTACGCCGTGCTCATCATTCCTTCGATCGTTCCCATCCCATATCAAGGGGATCCCTTCGATCGTTCCTTCGTTCTCGTCTCGAGCAGATTCCTTCGATTGTTCCTTCTCAAGCGGATTCCTTCGATCGTTCCTTCGCAGCAGTGCCCCTCGTCCTGCGTCCCTCCGTAGCCTCTCCACTGGTTCCTCTCCTCCACTCGTTCCCTTCCACAGCCGTGCCAGAGGTTGGGGGTTTAAGGTAAAATTTTGGATTTTTATTTTTTTCAATGCATAACGATTGTTTATTTGTGCATATCTGTTTGTTGCACAGCAATCTACTATGACCCACCAAGCCTAATTTCGTTTCATTGTTTTCCATGATGAACAAAATTAACTGGAAGTATTTCAAAGTCCAGATATTTAGCATTGTTTGGCTTACCAACCCCATGTATAATCTGAACATCATTTGTTTGTAGTACACCAAGTTGGAAGTTTGGTTTCTGGTTTTAATATCATCTCTTATGCATATGTGCTTTCTTGAAGTACTTTATACAAACTGTAATCAACTTTTATAATCTTCAGCTTTTTCACAAACAACTGTAAGCACTCTATGATGTTGATTTGCTCGAGGGAAAATCCATAGTGCACTGTTAGATAACTACCTGTAATATTCATTTACTATCTATTCTCTGTTTTGTTTTTTAATGTAATACAAAGGGAGTCATGTCCTTGTTTGATAGTTCTTACATTTTGTTGTTCACTTGCAGGTGGTGTTTCTTGTTTGACTTTTGTTTTCTTTCACAAATATGCATCATTCACCCGGAATGGACAATCATGAAACATTCATGCAAGTTGAGAGTGGAGGTAGATTGTCCCAACAAATGATGTTTGTGCCAAAAGTTGATGACTCTATGAGGCCGTGCATAGGAATGCAATTTGAGTCATTAAAAGATGCCGAAGAATTTTATAGAAGATATGCAAGGTTTGGAGGTTTCGATGTTCGTTCAAGTTCAACGAAATATTCAAGCAAGAAAGACTTGGTAAGTAAAATATTTGTTTGTTGTAAAGAAGGAGAATCAAAGAGTAAATCAAATGAAATAAGAAGACATGGTACAATGCGGACCAAATGCAGTGCTATGATTAACTTTAAACTTGACAAGATGAAGGGTGCATGGGTTGTTCAAAAATTAATCGAAGAACATAATCATGGGGAGATTACACCACGAAGAAGGCATCTATTACGAGGAAATCGGGATGTAAGTAAGGCAAAAAAGAAATTGGTTACAGAAATGAAGGAAGTAAACATTCCAACCAATAAGATAATGGCTTTATTCGAGAATGAGAGTGGAGGCTATAACAGGGTGGGATGCACTGAAACTGATATTAGAAATTTTGAGAGGGATTTAAGAGAGGAAATCAGAGGTCATGATGCAGAGATGCTGATCGATTATTTTAAATGGCAACAAGAGAAAGATCCTTCTTTTTATTACACATACAAAACAGATGAAGAAGGAAGACTAGAATATTGCTTCTGGGTTGATGGCATTGCAAGGATGAATTATAAGTATTTTGGGGATGTGATAACTTTTGACACCACTCAAAATACGAATCGGTATGGTTTGTTGTTTGCACCATTTATTGGAGTGAATCACCATTGGCAAACAATTTTTTTAGGTTGTGGTCTTCTACCAGACGAGTCAACTAAGTCATTTGTTTGGTTGTTTCAAAATTGGTTAAACATAATGGGTCATGCGCCTTCAGCAATGATCACTGATCAAGATCGTGGTATAAATGCTGCACGTTCTCAGGTATTTCCAAATACTCATCATCGTTATTGCATTTGGCACATCTTAGATAAGGCTTCAGATAAGTTAGGTGCTTGGGCATTTAAGAAGGAATTTATGGAACCTTTCAAACATAATATTTGGAACACGAATGATTCAGATATTTTTGATAAGAATTGGACGGAGATTATTACGCAAAATAATCTTATCGAGAATAAATGGTTGGTTGACTTATATGCCATGCGTGAAAAGTGGGTACCTGCATATTTAAAGCAAACATTTTGGGCTGGAATGTCTAGCAGTCAGAGAAGTGAGGGTATGAATTCTTTTCTCAAAATAAATTCGGTGAGAAAACATTCCCTACATGAGTTTGTTATTGTTTTTGACAGAGCTTTAGCAAGACAAAGAGAAGAAGAATTAAAAGCAGATCATAGTACATTGGAGAAAAAGCCAAAAATAACAACCTTATGGGCAATGGAGAATTACATGGCAGGAATTTATACCAAAGAAATATTTTACTTATTTCAGGAGGAGTTAGCTGCAAGTTTGGTTCATAATGTTATTCCAATCAAAGATGACATAAATGAGACGGTATACAAAGTAGGTATATGTGGTCAAGTTCATGGTAAGAGAGATGTTATATATTCCAAATCCAATAAGAAAGCAAGTTGTGGTTGTCTACTGTTTGAATTTAAAGGAATTCCATGCAGGCACCTTTTGGCGTACTTCAAAAACATGGACCTTAGTGAAGTGCCATCAGAGTATATTTTGAAAAGATGGACTCAAGATGTTAAGAAAGGACTTAACATTGATAGTCACGGAAAAATATTTGAAGATGATGCTGGCTCTAAAAATTTTAGCTCAAACTTTCTTGAGTTGACGCATTTGGCTAAAAGACTAGTGGATGAAGGAACATGTTCAAATGAGATCTTTAAATTGGTTGAAAAAAGAATGCATGAAACTCTTGAGGAAATAAAAGTTCTTAAATCTAATGGTACCATAGAAGTTGAACAAAATGAATGCAATACAGGAAAAAGGAAAAAAGTTACAGTAGTGAGCGTGTTAGAACCTAAACAAGCTCAAACAAAAGGGAAACATGGTGGAAAACGGCTGAAAGCAGCAAGAGAGAATCCAAAGTCTAGGAATAGGAGGTGCAACGGGTGTGGAAAGCGTGGACAAAAGCATGACATTCGAAATTGCCCATATAGAAAAATAAGGTAATTTTTTTGGCATATTTGTTATATTTTCATCTGATTTCTTGTTGTTTGACATATTTAATTTGTCTTATTCTATATATGATGCTAGTGCTTCTTCAATACACCAATCAACTGACATGTTGACCGAAGAATCTTCAAGAGAATCTGATGAAGAAAACGATGATGATAGGGAATACTCAGAACAATCATTGGATAATTGACACAGGTAACTGTTTTTTTAATATATGAATATTTTATTTAACAATGATTTATTCTTTTGAATTAATTCTAATATCGTTGCAGGACTATAGGAAACTCTTTGATGCCATCATTTAATGAGAGTCCTTTAATTCATTATTTTTCATCTGATTGAATTTTCCAAGGTAATATAATATTTACTCTTTATCTTTTATTATGTCAGTTTGATATTTATAACAAATAAGTTGGGGTTTTGATGATTTTTTTGTTCATGTTTTATGATCATATGTTGTCTGCCAGGAAAATAGGAGAAAAATAAGGATATGGTAGATGACATTGCAAAGAACGCGATGGTTGAAATCGAAACTCAGTACAAAAGGCTCGACAAACAAGGTTCTCCAAAAGATTCTTGGCTACATGTTCGCTGAATAGAAGCAGAAGTGAAATCCACCTTCATTTTGGTTTTCTTCAGTCGATGTATCGAGCAACTAATTCTTGTCAATCTTTTGTTTCTTTTGTCAACTCATTGATTATGAATAATCAATGGGTTGTTCTCTGGAGTTTGAAAGATTTGGAATGTTAATAGGAATTTTATACTCGAAAGGCGTTTGTTTCTGATTTGGGCTGTTCAAGATTTTACTGTCAGTTTAATCCTCACAAAAATAAGTCCTTAATAGTGGTTGAATGGATGGAACTTGATACTACATTAACAAAAAGATGAAGTTAACGGCTAGCATTTTTTTAGCGGCTGTGGGGTACTTTCCATGTATGTTTTAATGTTTGTATTGGTGCATGGTCACTGCATAATAATATGCACTGTCAGTAAAAGAATGTTTGCTAACAACATTGGCCTATATTCATTTGTAAGTTGTCCCAATGGTATGGATGAACACACGCTACTTCTTTGTTTGTCTAAATTTCTCCCTGAAATGCTAGTCTATTGACCGATAAAACAACCAGCATAAGACCCAGTAATGATTGGAAAATACCCTACACTACTTCTATCCTGAAGCAATTCATACAGGGAGTACAGAAAATCGGCTGTTTCATAAGTATAGTGGGCATGAATGAAAGTACTTGGAATAGGTGGAGGATTTTGCTACCCATGTATCAGCATCTTGTCCCTCTACTCTTCAAGAGCATAAATAAGATCATAATGCACCAAACCCCGTTTCAGAGGTGTCTTGATCTTTCTCAGTTATGGAACAAGGGGTTACACATATGCACAAAAGAACAGAATGCAGGATTAAATCTGATTCCAGGACATCTTGGCCCTTGGGTCGATCCCAGACTGGAATGATAATATCTTCTGAAATTATGGAAAGGGCAGACAAAACAGAGATAGGTTTGTAAAATATGAAGTATAATCAGATTGTTACATATCACGCTTCAAAAGCCTTTTAACTTGGTGTCAATTTTAATTAATTAGCAGTGAACATCCATGTGCCATACATTTCTTTCATTAAAATTTCTCCAAATGAACAAAGCAAGCAAGCTTCTTAAGAACATGGACCATTTTAGCTGTCAATTTATCATTATGTCACTTTGCATGGCACTATCCATGACTTCAACCCTCAAGATCATGGAGACCGTTTTAATTTAATAAAAAGTTCTGGCAGCCCAATAGGAATCTTCAGCTAGCCAGGGGACCAACTGATATGTCCATAGTCTCTTTTTATAATAGAGAATGTAGACGAGACTGGTTGAGTCATGATATTTTTGCCATTTGCCAACCTATGAACATTATCACACGCATGTGCCATGTAAATTAGAATTGAATGTTTACATACACCTCACAGTTGGCAGGCAAGACAAATGACTTGGAGTCTTGGACACCATTCATATCATGCATCCATATCAGCTACATATATATTAAAAAATTCATGGCTATGTGGGATATCGACAGAAATGAAAGAAAAGTCTCTCTTTTACTTTAGTTTAGCCTCTTCGATTTACACAGGGAGGATTCCATCCGCCTGAATTCACAGAAAAAACAAAATGTTGCATATTTCAGTAGATGAAGTGCTGCCTACAATCAAATGCCGAGAACAAACATAACTCTCTCTTTTCCCCCTTGAAATTACTCCACATATACATGCCAGTTATCAGACATCCACTGAATCAACCGGTAGAGACTTGGTTCTTGCGAGGCAGTTCGGGAGATGAGGTCCGTCAGCATATAATCTCTTTGCGGTGAAGATATCTGGGCTTGCCCCTCGTTCGCCTCACAATCTCTGGCCCTTTGGGCATCCGAACCGGCTCTGCTTGAATGAACTGTGCTTCGATGATCACCGAAGAGATGAAATGATTTCATCCGGTTGTCATCAAACACTTGTAACTGTGCGATGAGCGTTGCGAATGAACGGATGTGCTGTGGAGCGATCGACACGGAGGTTGTGCTTGGGGGCGATCGACGCCAACGGGAGACCGAGGTCGAAGGCGACGAGATGATCGGACACGATTAAGAGCGGCACGGCGGTCCCCAAAGTAGCCCTAGAGACGGAAAGCTGAGAACGGCGGCGGGGTGAGGGGAGATGGGGATTAGTTTTTTTTTTCCCGGTAAATGAGATGTAGATTGGTTAACTAAGGGTTAGAGGAGGAATTCCACAGGTTACGAAATCAAACCTCAACCTGTTGTGTGCTTAACATGCGGGCCCCCGATCTTAACCCCTTAAATCAATCCGACGACGCAAAGCAAAGGCCGCACGGTTTGATTTTTGCGGCCCGTCCGTACTAGAAGATTCCTCTATATATATATATATATATATATATATATATATATATATATATATATATATATATATATATATATATATATATAATGGTGAGCGTGTTTCTCGGAGAGGGAGATTTCGGCGATCCTGGCGATCTGTCCAAGGCGGCTAGCTCTCCAATCTCCGGTGACGGCGATCCCCCGCAGAGGGCGGCTAGCAAATCGATCAGCGATTCTGGTGATCCATGGAGGGCGGATTCGATCGGTGTTGCGATCGGGGTTCATGGGGGTGTGCCTGTCCCTCCTATTGAGGATTTGGCGATTGACGGTTCTGTTGAACCACGGATGGCGGCGTACAAGGATTCGCTACTTCGTGCTGGTGATCCACGTAGGGCGGTTTCAAACGGTGATGCGATTGGGGTTCATGGAGGGCAGGGGTTGATGCCTGTTATTCCGACTGAGAGTTTGGTGAATGGAATTTGTAATCCGGTTGGGGCAGGGGACCTTATTCGAGGTCGGCGAGATCATTCTTTGGCCCGATCCGAGGCTAGGTTGGGAGATGTGCTCCAGCCTCATAAAGGATCTTCTTTAGGAGAAGGTGATGCAGGGCGGGTAGGGGAGGCCCTTGGTGATGGCTGGCGTGTGGTTCGTAGGAAGGGAAAGCGTGATGCCTCTATCCCTATCAGAAGGCCGACTGTAGTGGGAGGATACCGCAGGCCGAATGTGGGGGGAGGGTTCCGCAGGCCTTCTGATGGGAGACAAGCTGTCTCGTGGTCTACCTTTCCCCCTAAGCAGGGGAACGGCCAGGTGTTTGATAAAATACCCCCAAGACCTATTCAACAGATTAACGTGGCTACCTCTGGAGCTAAATTGTCTTGGAGCGATGTATGTGCTAACCGGCGTACATACGGCTCTGCTTTGGGCATGACCCATGTTCCTCCGAAGACCCGACATGATGGAACTGTCTGTGCAAGGTTTCCTAGGGAGCTTGTGCAGCGGGGAGCAGCTAATTGGAAGAACACACTTGTGGGCTATGTTCTGGGTGATATTCCTTACTATAGCCAAATGGCGGCATGGATGGAGAGATTGTGGAAGCCACGGAAGAGGGTGCAAATTTACAGCAGGGAAAACAGATTCTTCTATTTCAGATTTGAATCCCATGAAGAATGTGAAAGAATATTGGCTGGAGGCCCTTGGCTATTTGATGGCCGCCTAGTCGTGCTCAAGAGATGGAGTCTTGATTTGAAGCATGACCGTGATATCTTGTCTTCGATCCCAATCTGGGTTCAACTGCATGGTGTGCCACTTTATATGTGGAATCTGGAGGGACTAAACATCCTCTCCTCTGTTATCGGTACGCCCATTTGTCTAGACCGAGCGACGGCTTTTTTGGAGAAACTCTCTTTTGCTCGTTGTCTTATTGAAGTGGATGCATCTAATCCCCTTGTTTCATCTTTTGATGTTGAGTTGGATGATGGTTCTATTGTGATCATAGACACCAAATTCGAAGGTGAGCCCCCCCGTTGCAAGGGATGTGTACGTTTTGGCCACACTGATGAGCAGTGCCCATCTAAGAAGAATAAGCTCCCTTCAATCCAAGAGGTGGCCGTGACTGGAGTGGAAGTTGTGCCAGACATTGTTCCAATTGTTACGGACTTAATCAAGGAGTGTGTGCCTCATCCTATCGATGCTGGCAATTCGGGAGATAGCTTGAAGATTGATGCTTCCAATTTGCATAATGATGCAGCAGACGAGATCGTTGCTGGATCACATCCTCAAGAAGTGAGGGAATCTGTTGTGGAGGCTTCTGGGCGCATAGCTGGTGTTCAAGGCCTCTCTGACACTTCGGTGGTTGTGGGTGGATTGCAGGATGTGGGGCCTCCTATGATTGCTCCTTTAATTTCCAGCCCAGCTCTTGTACTGTCCAATCCGGTGTTGGGTGATGTGAAGGACCATGTTGCTTCGGTGGTAGTGGGTGGTAGTGGGCGTAGCAATGTTGTAAACAATCCGGTTACTCAGTATACGGCTCCATCTTTGCCTTCAATGACGGATAGTCCTTTAAATGAAGACATTGACAGATTGCCCGAAAGGTTGGCCATTGATAACCCGGAATGGGATATAGAGCTGGAGGCTCAGCTAAGACACAAGGAAGATGTTAAAGCCAGCAAGAAGAAGCTCGTCCCTAATCCTGCTGCTATCAGGAGGAGTGCTAGGACTCAAGGTTCGTCTAATGGCGCTGGCCAATCCAGCTTTGTTAATTAATGTCAATTTTTTTCTGGAATACCAGGGGCCTTAATAATCAGGTGCGGCAACGTGACCTGAGGAATAGAATAAAGACATTAAATCCTTCAGCTATTATCTTATTGGAAACTAAGCTCAAGGCTACTTCTAATTGCACTAAAACTGGGATTCCTAAGGGTTGGAGCTCTTTTGATAACTCGGATTTGTCCACTGGAGGGCGAATCATTGTGGGATTTAATCCGGCATTTTGGAAGGCCACTACTTTATCCCGTTCGGACCAGCACATCTCTTCTACCTGTATGAATGCTGGAGGGTTTACTTGTGTCATCATGGCGGTATATGGACGCAATACTCTTTTGGAAAGGAAGCAATTGTGGAATTGCTTACTTGCAGATTTGCCATTGATAGGCAACTCTGCTTGGCTGGTGGGAGGGGATTTCAACAGTGTCCTCTTCACCACGGATAAAGTGGGGGGTAGAAAGCTGGAGGAGTCTATGCTGCAAGACTTCAGTGAATGCATACGGAGATGCGCACTTCAGGAGCTAAAAAGTACGGGCAACAAGCTTAGCTGGTGCAACAGTAGGGTTGGGAATGGTCGTATTTCTGCGAAACTAGATTGGGTGTTTTGCAATTCGAATTGGATTCATTTGTTACCAGAGACCTATACTCAATATCTTGATCCTTTAACTAGTGATCACTCCCCCATGATGGTCAATCTACACACCCAGGTGATCTCTGACCCTATGCCCTTCAAGTTTTTTAACTATTGGATTCATTGCCCTGGTTACAGGAATCTTTTGGAGTCAGGTTGGGCTAGTGACGAGATTGGTACTCCGATGTTTAGGCTAACTCGGAAATTAAAAAAGCTGAAGCCTTTACTGCGTGCTTGGGCTGGAGAATACCATGCTGCTGATAGGGTAAAGAACCTAAAGAAGAAGCTAGAGGAGGTCCGCAATGATCCCAGTTTGCACAAGGACATTGCTCTTCATCTAATTGAAGGTCAGTTGCGTAAAGAGCTGAGTATAGCCCTGAGACTAGAGGAGGAAATGTTTCGGCAAAAAAGTAGGCAAGATTGGCTAACTTTGGGCGACAAAAATACAAAATTTTTCTACACGGCAATGAAGGCTAGGATCAGTCACAACAGCTTAAATCACTTGGTTAACTTGAATGGAGGTCGCAACTGTGTCCATGAAGATTTGAAAAGAACTGCCCCGGCCTTCTTTGAAGAGTTGTATAATCAGAACAACTACTTGACCCACTTCCACAAGCTTGTGCCTAAACGAATTTTAACTGAGGGATCTTCTACTTGGCTGGGCAGGAGGGTCTCTGAGGAGGAGATTAAGTCCGCCGTATTCCAGATTGGGTCAGATAAGTCCCCGGGTCCAGACGGTTACAATGGATTCTTTTATCAACACAATTGGTCTCTTATTGGCAAGGAGGTCACTTTAGCCATTAAATCTTTCTTTATTTCTGGTTCTCTCCTCAAAGCAGTAAATCATACATTTCTTACCTTGGTTCCAAAAAATACCAATGCTTCTTCGCTAGGGGATTATAGGCCAATTGCCTGTTGCAACGTGCTATATAAGATTATTAGTAAGATAATTTGCAACAGGATGAAAGTGGTCATACATGAGCTCATTTCCCCGAATCAGGCTGCTTTTTTAAAAGGGAGGCTACTATCTGATTGTACCCTACTTGCCCACGAGCAGATCAGGGATTTCAGCAACCCGATGGGTGGGCGTGCCTGTCTGAAATTAGACTTGCGCAAAGCTTTTGACAGTGTCAACAGGGACTTTATTCTTTATTTTCTGCAGCAATTGGGATTCCCTGAAAATTTTATCGGTTGGATCAGAGCTTGCATTACTACCCCTACTTTCTCTATAATGATAAATGGGTCCCCCTATGGCTACTTCAAGGGGAATAGGGGTATTCGCCAAGGTGACCCTCTCTCTCCTTTCTTATTTGTCTTAACAATGGAAGCATTTTCTATCCTGATTGCTAGGGCTCTTAATTTGGGATCTATTCAATCGATGCGTCGGTCTGGCTCTATTTCTCACCTATTATTCGCTGATGACCTACTGATATTTTGCCGGGCTAATAAGCGATCTTTTCTGGGCATCAGAAGCTTGTTGGAAGAATTTTATTCCTACACTGGTCTTCAGGTTAATTGGGATAAAAGTGCGGGGTTGTTCAGTAAGGGGGCGAAAAACAAGACTGAGCTGGCTGACATGTTGGGAATCAGGATTACTACCACATTTTCCACTTACCTGGGTTTACCGCTTTTCCCAGAACCGCGAACTATGGTAAGTTGGTGGATAAATGCAAGAAAAGAATGATGGGCTGGAGTTCTACCTTGCTATCTTTAGCGGGGCGTATTGAATTGGTAAGAACGGTTATATACGAGATTGTTGCTTTTTGGATACATGCCTTCAACCTCCCATTTAACATCCTGAGGACCATCTCTTCTATGTGCCGGAGATTCATTTTCGGATCTACTAGAGCATGGGCTTGGGAAGATATTTGTAAGCCAAAACAAGAAGGGGGAGTTGGGATCAGACTTCTTGAAGATCTGAATTTGGCCGCGGGGTTAAGATTAACGTGGAGGTATCTCACATCAGACAGTATTTGGGCTAATTATATGGGGATGAGATATGGTGATAGTTCAAATCTCTTTGCGGCAAAAGGATCTACCCTCCATTCAGGAACTTGGAAAAGAATTCTCAAAAGCCGGCGTGTGGCGCACCAGCTAATCCGGAAGCGTGTTAATGACGGCCGGGATACTTTATTCTGGCTTGACCCTTGGACTGCTGGGGGCCGGCTGTGCGAGTTGTGTGACGTTCCCCAGGGAGCTGAACTTAAGAGGGTTAGCGATTATTGGACGGGGGATAATTGGGATAGTGATGTGGCACTTAATCCCATTCGGCATGTCCTGATGCAGCACCGGCTGAGAGCAGGGCCCGACCAATGGACATGGGTGCCAGGAGAGAGGTTTGTCTTCAAGCAGGCTTGGAATGGAGTGCGACAACACGGGACTCGCTTCCCCTATCACAAATTAGTATGGTATAATCACCACTCCCCTAAGATGTCTATTACTTTACTTCGAGCCTTTCAGAATAAATTGCTAACCAGGGATATGATTGGTAGATGGGGATTGCATATCCCTGATCATTGTGTCTTATGTGACTCCAACCATGTGGAGAACATAGATCATCTGTTCTTTGAATGTAGCTTCTCCAACTACATCCTGAGCCGAACTTTTCTAAAGTTACATGCTAAAACTCTCATTACTCCTAGGCTTATTGATGTTGGGAACTATTTTTTACTACATTATGGAGGGAAAAGTGCGCTTGACACACTTGCTAAATCTACCCTAGCAGCTTCTGTTTGGCACATTTGGAGAGAAAGGAATCGAAGAATTTTCGATGGTGAAAAGAGAAGCAAGACCACTATCTTTGAGGAGATCTCGACTGACCTCAGAATTCTATTGCACAACCAGGATCCTGCTACTAATGATGAGACTACTATATATTCCAATTGGGGTATCATGACCATGGAATGAGATGAGCTTTGTAAATGCCTTTTTGCGGGTTTGCCATATTTTGTATAGCTACATTTAGGGTGTGGGATTAATAGTGGAGAGTGACGGCGCCTGTGCCCTCTCCTCTCCCTCTTGAAACCTCATGCCTACATGTGCTATTTTTGTATTATGTATACTTGATCAATAAAATTCACGCTAACTTTCCATATATATATATATATATATATATATATATATGTATGTATGTATGTATGTATGTATGTATGTATGTATGTATGTATGTACGTATGTATGTATG
The DNA here is from genome assembly GCA_030789695.1 of Scilla litardierei. Classification (NCBI taxonomy): domain Eukaryota; kingdom Viridiplantae; phylum Streptophyta; class Magnoliopsida; order Asparagales; family Asparagaceae; genus Scilla; species Scilla litardierei. Next base: position 117,451 of record JAULAV010004438.1, read on the forward strand.
TATGTATGTATGTATGTATGTATGTATGTATGTATGTATGTATGTATGTATGTATGTATGTATGTATGTATGTACGTATGTATGTATGTATCCCCATAGATATCTCTATCTCCCCAAATGCATATGTATGATAAACATGATTTACATAATGCATATATCTCTCCACCTTGTCATTATCAAAAAGGTGGACATTAGATATATCCCCCTTGTCATTCTAATTAAGGATGTGACAATATGCAAAAGATAAAGAGATGTATGATACCAAATATAAAAATTTAGTGGGTATCAATCACTATCCCATGCTCCCCCTAGATTATAGAAATGGTCAAATTTTTGACTTATATGATCTAATACCAATTGTAAAGAAAAGGATAAAAGATCTTTAACAATTGAGATAATACCAATTGTAGAAAAGAAATCTTGAAAAATAATCCTCTTTACCAATTGTAAATAATACTTGGAGTCATGGGCGTAAAGTGTATCAAAGCATATATATGGAAAAATCAATCACATGGATACACATGACATTGCCAAAAGGAAATATAACATGAAATATGTTGGCAATATCCAAGGGTTGAATTTGAGACCAATAATAACCAATTGTAAACAATGATCTCAAGAATAACCCAAAATGAGAGTTAAAATATGTTTTTAAAATATTTTAAACATATTAACCATATTAACTCTCCATTGTCATACAAATGCTTCAAACATAGCATGCATGACAATGTATTCCCCAAGGTCCCCATTTTCATGAAAAGTAAATTTGAAAACATTCTCAAAGTCATGAAACACACACAAACACTGGGTATGCTACAAAATAAATATTTAAGCACAATACCCATGCAATATGCATATGTGTGAGAGACCTAAATATTAGGGAACCAAACCCAAGAAGCGTTTGATTTCCTAATGTAATCACATAAGGTGATCACATCCCTAACTAGAGATTTGATGTAACTAGCCCTCTCTTGCACACTACACCTAATGGAAATCCATAAACTCAAGGATTTCCTAGCTAAGGGTTTTGCCTTTGCAAGAGGGGTGGATGTGGCATGCTTAGGTGTAGAAAATATTTTCTTGGCATGCATAAAGTGAGGATTTTGCTTCTTAGCAAAAAATGAAGAGTTTTCATTTTTCCTCACCACCTTTTGATTTACAAGCTTCTTGTTGGTGTTATTATTATACAAGAAAGTATGGTGATTCTTCTTAGGTGCTTTTGCAATATTTCTTGTATTTGCACCAAAAGAAGAATTAGATATGGGTTTGGTAACCACCTTTGGAGTGTATCCCAAACTTCCTCTATGGTTTGCCAGATGTTGTTTTTCAAGTAAACCGTGGAGTGAATCCCAAGAATAAACGAAGATTTTGAGCTTTTGGGATTCCTCTTTGCATTTCAACGTAAGTTGTTGAATGCGAGTTTTAAGCTAAGGTTTTGAACTACTAATTTATATGATCAATTCCTTAACTTGATAGAGAAGTGTGTCTCTCTCACTAGTGTCAGAAATATGCAAAGCATCATTATTATTTACACTAGAAGATTCTAAGGCATGCACCCTACTCATAGCATTCTTAAATTTTACTTTCAATTTTACATATGAGTCGATGCACTTTAGCCACTTTGGAGGCCACATTGAAACGATACTTAAGCTCCTCATAGGGTAGCTTTGGCTCCTCCTTTTCTTCACCATCGCTATCCTCCTCGCTAGAGTTTGACGAAGACTCTTCCCCTTTTGTCATGAAGCACATGTGGACTTGCTCCTTTTCATCTTCTTCGTCGTTTGACGAGTCCTCATCCGAATCATCGAATATCCCGACAAGTCCCTTCATTTGGTTCTTGAATTTGGGCTTGCCTTTCCAATGTTTGTTCCATTTCCCTTTGTAGTAATCTTTGGAAGGTTTGGAAGGACATTCGGTAGAGAGATGACCTTTGCCACTGCAAGTTTAACAAGTAGGAATCTTGTTAGAAATAGAGGCAAACTTTGACAAAGATTTACCTATGTTGTCTTTAAGGAATGCCTTGAATTGCTTGGCAAGCTCGATGAAATCATCATCGCTAGCAACATCTTCTCCATCATCTTCACTGGAAACTTCTTGATGGAATTTCTTCCTCCATTGGATTGTCTCCTTCTCGGCGTGGAATACGACCCCCTTTTGCTTCTCCGGCTTCTCGAGCTTGGTTGGTTGAATCTCTTTCTTATGTTGAAGCTTTATTTCATATGCCATGAGATTCCCAATGCACTCCTCAACGGTGTATTTGGACATGTTATTTGACACCAAAATCTCGTTGGCCTTTTGACTCTCATTGAGATGTCAACGAGTCAAGGATCTTCTCCACTCGATCTACTTAGGAAATCACCTTCCCAAGTCCTTCCAAAGCGTTCACGATTTTTGTGAACCTTGTGAACATATCTGAGATGTTTTCACCTTCTTGCATCTTAAACAACTCATATTTAGATCTTAATACGCATTGTTTATATTTCTTTACCTTCGAAGTCCCTTCATGAGAAATCTCTAATGTATGCCAAATTTTGTTAGTCGTTTTAAACATGGAGATGCGGTTGAACTCATTTGAAGTGAGGGGGCAATGGAATGCATTCATAGCCGTCGCATTGAATTTGATCGAGTCCTTCTCAGCTTTTGTCCTTGAAGCCGTGGGTGTAGTAGGCTTCTCAAATGGCAACTCTGTAATTTTCCATAGGTCTTGACCCTCCAAGTAGATCATCATCTTGAGCTTCCAACTTGGGTAGTTGGTTCCGTTACAGAGCGGGGGTCGTACAGTTGATAGACCTTCTTTATGAGACGCGGATATAGCGTTGAATGTCATCGTTGTTGTATGTTATAACCTCTCTCTGATACTAATTGTAAGGATCGTCTACCTTGCAATACTAACAACAAATACTCTAGAAGAGTGTGAAGAGAGTAATGGCAATAAATTGTGCAATTAAAATTTAACTTGCAAATGCGGAATAATAAAATGCCAGAGAAATTAATCAACACAATCAGTTCAAATGCAAACACAAGATTTTACCTTGGTTTTCCAAACTTAGGTACGTCCAGCCACACCAATATTCATTATAATCCTGACAAAGAGAAGTGAATACAATCCCAGAAAGAAATACCTCACACAGAGGATTTTGTCCTATACAAGAACCAAACCAATCCTACACAAGGGCCAAACTCCCACACAGAGAATTACTAACTCCCACACAGAGAATTAGGGTTAATCCTACACTAGGACACCAAACTTCCACAAAGAGAGTAACTCTCACAAAGAGAGTAACCAACTCCCATAAAGAGAGTATCTAATTCCCACAAAGATAAGTAGGGTTTCAAAAAAACACAAAGTAAAACAAATACTCTTACCTATGCCTTGATTATGAACTTACTCATTAATAAATGCAAGGCATGGAAGAGGATCTCCAAGTGATGAGATTAGCTTGAAAGCACTTGGATGATTTTCCTTGAGCTTGACTTCAATGCATGAAGAGGAATATGGCTCTAAGAGGGAAATGAGAGAGTTTGAGAGTGGCTTAATCAATCTCTAATGATTTTCAATAGTTCCAAGAAGTTCTAATGAACTCAGCCCTCTCCTATATATAGGAAGCCAAAAGAAACCTTTAAACTCAAGCAAAAAGCCAAAATGAATAAATTTGCAAGGGCTAGATTTTGGTAGTTTACGACACAGATAGTCGACTGATGAACACTGACAGTCGATTGGTCAACGGCAATAAAAATCCCAACGGCTATAATCTGGCCAGGACAGACGACTATAGAAGGCTACACACGCGCCTGAATATCCTTCAGCAGGCAACTGTCACTTGGATGGAAATGGAGTAGAGAAAAGGCAACTTGCGCATAGGCGACTATAAAACAATTCACATGCGACTGTAAATAGACAGTCAATTGTAAATACTTCATCAGTCGACTGACTTAGTGCGGGTGTCCGACTCGCTGGCCCGAGCTAGCGGTCTAGGCCCAATAAGCGATGGGCTTTTGCCCAGCACAGCTGACGCACAAGCCCAGCTCAAAGGAGCTGGTTTTTTCTTTTGACTTTTTGTTTTGATCTTTTTTCAGCCCAACTGGGCTTAGACAAAAAAATAAAAATTAGTTTAGGACATTCCCAGACTTCTAATTGAGCTTGTTTCATGCTTTTGAAATAAAATATGTTCGTAAACATTTTAAGCCATATTTAATTCCTTTTATTTTTTTGGTACTTTTCCAATCCTATTGGGCTTGGACCAAAACGAATTGGTTCAGAACTTTCCTAGATCCTTGGGTTGAGCTTGTTCTATACCTTTTATTATAAAATATATTCGTAAACGTTTTACGATATATTTTATTCCTTTTGCATCATATGCAATAAAACTACATCATTATTCTAAAGCTTATATCGCAAACTATTTGCGATGTAATAAATTCACATACATCATATGCACTATCTCCCTTAGACTTCCCATTACTTGACAAAGGTCACAGTATGTGTGAGACCATACAGCCTGACCCTACTACATGTGGGGCTCGAAATTCTGGACGGCAGTGACTACGAGCAGCATGTGACGTCCTTGTTTTGGTATCATCATTACGTGGTTAGCACATTGACATGAGTATTGTCGGGGCCACCTTGACTGTGTCTGTGATGAATGCCACAGTTTTAGTCCCTTTGTCATAACAACGTCGCTTAGTCAAGCCTAGGATATGGTCAACTGTCAACCCTAATAGCTTGAAACCGGTTAGTCTACATCGGTCTTTAGTCTAATAATGTTGGACTTCTTCCAACATACTTTGGCCAGAGTTTTTACTAAAGACCAAACTACCATATGCGCCATTTACTCCCCATAAACGTGAGAGACGAATTCTCTCTTGGTCATTACTTTCCTCGCATTCTTCAAGTGTCACCCAACCAAAGACCTTACGACACGCCTTGCCTCGAAACTAGGTCAGAGATCTAAGTGAAACCGTTCATGTATAGGTTCGTACAATGACCTCAAGTCTAAGGACCAACTTGCCTATCATCACTGAGAGTTGTCACTGACAGATGAGTTAACCATGTGATAACTCTCATTGGGTTGTTTAGTGAACTCATTCTTTAATGAGCACCTGTGTCTCGTCTCCGACTTTGTCAAGTTAAACGACCATGAGATCATCATCACCAATCCATGGTGAAGACAAAGACACAATGGTCTATCTGATGCGTCAATTTCCTTTTCACGAAACATCTACGACCTCGAACGATTTTAGACTTATGCTACAAATGGTTAAGCAATTATCCTTGATTGAGATCTTCATCCCGATATTTGTTTGACCTTGCATTAAGTCTTAGGACTTTACCTAAGTTCTAATGAAGACTAAATTATTATTTACTCTGTTAAATTCTTACCAAACAGTTTAATGTTATATTGAACAAGATGTTTGTACATACACAGAGATAAATTCCCTCGAGGACATACACATCTCCCAATATATCCCACTTGCACTCAACCCCATTTATCCTGGTATCGCATACCACATTTACACATAAGTCTCTTCAGACTTCATGTGGTAGAGCAATTGTAAGTGAATCTACTAAACTGTCTTTTATAAAGACTTAAGTAGTTTCTATGTTCATGCTAGACCACACATTTGAATCTCATCCAAATTATTTTCTTGGTCTTTTGGAATCCATAACATTTGTCTTGTAAGGATCTCATCCAGCTCATTATCCTTACTTGAGACTTAAAACGATATCCTTTATGTACCTTACGAGAATGAACCAAAATAGTCATTGGTCCTCTGCACGGTTCATAATCATTTCTGATAAAGTGTCAAACTGTTTAACCACTTTGTCAAAACATATGTTCTAGATCCTTGATGCCTCACATGCCTTTTGTTCGCTCCCACTGACCTTGAAAAACTTTCTGGCTGATTCTGTGAATTTGTTCTTCCAAATCATATTTAGAAAACAGACTTTACATGCATATACCAAATTTTATGGGCATCATGAGTATTGACAGTGAGTCTGGTCCAAATAGATTAGTCCACGACTGTTGGCAAAAAAGTTTCCTCATAATCCGTTTATAGGGGTTCTGATGATAATCTTTCTCAACCAGCTTAACCTACATTTCTCTATTTTCCATCTGCACTAATCTTCTATCTTGAAGATTTACTTGTAGCCAATAGTAACACTTCCCTTAGGTACGTCATCTAAGATCCATACCTTATTCACATGCAAGGCCCTTCACGGATTGCATCAAGCCATTTCTCAGAGTCTCCACTCTGAATGGCATCTTGGAAGTTGACTAGGCCATCATCAATTATGATGTTTTACTCGACTCCTTTGTCTCACAAGGCTCGAGTAACCAGTGACTTCCTAATGATTGATTTGAGGAATAACATATTTGCTGGTTTCGACAGATGTGTCTTCCAGTTAGTCAGGATTAAGCCACTTGACTTACAGAGGAAAACCATAAACCTCAACATATTTTAAGATTTGGTTTTCCATTGTTACGTATCATATATAAAGTCAATGGCACGATCCTTATCAGGACCTTATCAAGAACCTAGGCACTATTATCTAGGGCTTAACCGAAAGGGAGGATTGTAACTCAGAGTCACTTGATATGTATCGCACCATGTCTAACAGAGTGTGATTCATGATCTCCAACATACTGGTCGGTTAGGAGACTTAACCTGAGAGAAAATCTCATTTTCTTTTAATTACGCAAGAATTACATGGCTTAGTATTCGCCTCTTTGATCTGATCAAAGTAGTTCAAATACTTCTGCCATTGTGTTCATTATTTCATCAGACTTGTGTTTCATCAAGAACACGTGTCGCAATAAGAATATCATATCCTGGCTAATTTAGACTTGGGTCTGAATACATCTGTATGTACGAGACCACAAGTTCTCCAACTCAATCTCCCACTGTCTCATAGAAGGAGTTTTGGCCATTATACCTTTGAGACGAGATTCACAAGTGTCTTTCGACTCATAATACGAGAAGTTAAGAGCCCCCTCTTTATGTAACTTGCCAATTCTCTTCTCTTCGGTACGGCCTAGTCTATTTTTCCATAGATAGATTTTACTACTAACTTGTGTATTCATGTATTAACCCTTAATACATTATCGTAATAAAAAATAATCACACCGAAATATTGCTTCAGAAGCAAAGTGACGACATTCGCCAAAATGTGTTAGATGTCCCTTATGGCCCAAGGAACAACACTTGCTCCTTTTCCAATATGTAGCACAATCTTTTCTTTCGTATAATTATTCTAAAACCGAGGCATCAAATATGTCCCATTTTCAGTTCCTCATTTTATACATTTTTTCGTGATAGACAAAACATTCTTTCTCAATGAATTTTCCTTAGTGCCTTCTCTCTTCTAAATCACATTTAGACATTACATGCCCCAAAACTACACTGGGCTCTGGCCCAAAGGGGCCCAGGAGTGGGCAGCTGTAGTGGCCTATAACCGCCATTCGACAGACGGTTGACCCCGCTCAAAGGGGGAAACCGCCCTCCAGATCATGACCGGCTTGATCACTATTGAAGCCACCATTACATCTGCCTTGATCGACATTCAAGGGACCATCAATGCAGACGGACATGGAGGGAGGAATGATAAATGCCATGAAGGCATTGACATGCGGGACTCCTATAAGAGACCTGAAAAACAGAAAGCAAAGGACGGAAACTTGGATACTGGACACCCAGGTATACCATCCCCCAGACCTTCTTCTACCTCACATTTCTCCTCCATAGATCGATCGAGAACTCACGCTTGGTCTCTCCATGAACCAAGCTTGGTTCCACTAAAGCATCTCTCATTCAAGATCTGACTTAGGCATCAGAGGGGACTTGGTCGAAACCAAGGTCCGACCCCCCCTGACGAGTTCTCCGTTTTGCAGATCCGAAGAGACATCACCTCACCGAAACTTCCTTTCGGCATCCCATCGCTCGGATCTGAATGCCCTTGTGTCAGAGCCCGTTCGTCCGATCGATCCCAGAGGCTGTCATCCTACCAAAGCTACCCTTCGACACACCGTCGCTCGGACCCACGCATTCCTGCTAAGGTGAATGCTCGACCGATCGACCCCAAAGGCCATCCCCGTCTCTCGAGACAGCAACGACAATCGAACCTCTGGACAACCATCCAACGGTGAGAAAACTCCCCGAAACATCTGGCGCCGTCTGTGGGAACGAGATCATCACCCATGTCATCTACAACAACCAGCATAGACCAATACAATAATGGAGGGCCAAACACATGCCTTCATCCACGAGGAGGGTGACTACGTACCGTCCGAGGCCGGACACAACCGCTCTGCTGAAGAGACCGACGACTCGTGTTTGGTAACATGCAAAAGTTCTACCTTTTCGCCAAGGAGATGAACACCAACTTCTAGACGCTGGCAGCAACTGTTCAGTAACTTGCTGTTCCACAACACCTCTCCGGGGAAACTTGGCAGGGTTCGCCAACTGCCTAGGGGCATGCCCCCTACTGCGCTCGACTGTGGTTGCAACCCACTATGGGAGAAGCCTGGACCGGGAGCAGCGATTCACCCTGCCAAAATTTTCTTCTACATGATCCCAGACCTCCACCTCCCTCCGAAATGAGGGGAGACAAAGAATCGAATGGACTGGGGATGAGCCAATTGCGGCCTCGTCTAAACGATTCCACTCGACCCAGGGGCGGTCATCCAACTGCCTGGCCACTGAGGACCGACGAGAGCGAAGCAGGAGCCTATGCTGGAAGAGCTAGAGAAGTCGTTAGGAACATGTTGAGTATTGATTCCTCTGATTTGGTTTTGATGATGAACAAACATAAATATTGGGTACTAATTATCTTTGAGCGCAGTTATGAAGATCGTCGCCAAACTACTGTGTAGATCTCAAGCGACGTTCCAAGACTTCTATAGAGTGCGTGAACGATGTGCCTGGAGCTTCATTGAAGCTCAAGGAGTATTATTGAAGTCGAGGGATTCAGAATCTTCATATTGAAGATTTTGAAGACGGCGTGTATTGTTTATTTTCATTGTCTTCTAGAATGTTAAGCCTTGAGTATTACTTGCCTTCAATATCTTCTTATATATCGTATCTTATCTCTAGGATTGTCTTAGAAACCATTAGAATGTCTTTCCTTAGCTTATCGCGTCGATTCATGACTTTCTGTGCATCTTAGTTGGTTCATGAAGAAGGACCAACCGACTAGATGATGATCTAATCGGTTGGGAATCCTTCTTGAACCGACTAATCATCTTTGTGAATTTTGGCATTCTTACTGTTGACCAATTAGTCGGTCTAAGAAGGCTCACTGACCGACTAGTTGTCAAACTAGTCGGTTGATGTTTCTTCTTAGACCGACTAGTTTATCCTCCTTATTTCTCTATATTCTCTGTCAACCTTCTAGTCGGTCCAAGAAGGTTCACCGACCGACTAGTTGCCAAACTAATCGGTCAGTGATTCTTCTTAGACCGATTAAGCTGCTTTATTTTTCCAGCCGTTGGAGAATTTATTTCCACGAATTTTCTTGATCTGTTTTGATTCTTTCCATATGTGTTTGATTCGTTTCAAACAAGGAAATTTGTCTATTATCTGTGGGATTTCAGATCTAATTTCCCATCATTCAACTATCAATTTTCAAGCTGTCTTTCTCTCTCACAAAAATCTCTCTTTTCTTCTTGGTGACCTAATTTCTCAAAGAGGTTTTCGAGATCTTGTGCTGTCATTCTACTGAGAGGTTGAATCATGACCACCATCTTCACCCTAGCCATCTCACGCTATTCATCTTGGTGGTGCTAGGGTTTCGTGCTAACTCTTTCTCAAAATCCTCTCTTGCCCTAAATCTGTAAGTATTTCTCAAGGCATAGGATTTTGTGGTAAGTGTTTTATATTTCATCATATTTGATATTTGATTTTATCTCTCGGTTTGTGAGAGAAGATCGTGATCCTGGTTTGTGGAAGTCACGATTCAAATTGTTGTAGTGTTTGATCGTGTAGTAGTTTCTACAAGAAGTCATTTAGTGGAACCTTGAGTTAGTGGATTCTAACTCAAGTAGCCGGAGGGGATCCAGGTGTCTGGGACGTAGGATCACCGGGAACAAGTCGGGGAGACTTGGGTGGATCCGAACCCATTACTTCGCGTGTTTGCGTTACTATTGTTCTTGTTGTTATTCTTATTCCGCATAGTTGTTTATGTTTGCACAATAATTAGGAATTAGACTCTTAATTATTTTAAAGTACTATTCACCCCCTCTAGTACTTATGCAGTAGCTACCAGGGCTTTACATTTGGTAGCAGAGCCAAGTTCATAGCTATGACAAACAACGACAATAAGGCTGTTCAACCACCTTCCGACTACAACACCTTCAAGAATCGTGAAGGAGCCTCTTCAGTGATGGAAGGACACTCCTCAACTAGGCCTCCTCACTTCAACGGTACCAACTATGGGTACTGGAAATGCCAGATGGAAACTTTCCTCTGGAGTGCATCACTCTGGAGAGCCACATTGACGGAGTATGTTGAGCCCACTGAAGAAGACTTCACGAAGTGGACTGCCGTGGAGGTCGTCACGGAGGTGAACAATGCCAAGGCAATGAATACCTTACAATGTGCACTGGAGCCTGAAGACTTCAACAAGATATGCACATGTAAGAGTGCATATCAGATTTGGAACCAACTCCTAATCTTGCACGAAGGAACGAGCATGGTAAAACACTCCAAACTCACTGTTGCTTACAAAGAATTCGATTTGTTTCACATGGAACAGGGTGAAAGGATCAAGGAGTACTATGCTCGCTTCGTCGACATAACCAACGAGTTGGAAGCCCTTGGGAAGACCTATACCTAAGAAGAGAAAGTCGCGAAGATCATTGACAGACTTCCTTCGAGTTGGGAAAAGCGAACCTACGCTATCGAGGAAGGTAACGATATGTCCAAATATTCTGTTGTTCAACTAATGGGTACTTTAATGTCTTATGAGGTACGGAAGGACAGCAAGATCAAGATGCAGGACAAGATGAAGGCGTTCTTGAAGCAAGAAGAGCCAAAGAAAAAGGCAATTGCTTTCAAGGCCGCTCCTACTACACCTACCGATAGTGAAGAATAGGAGGACGAGTTGGACATGGAATCTTTGGCCCTCATGGCAAAGAAGTTCAACCGGTTCTTTCGAAAAGGTAACTTTAAGAATAAATCTAAAGTTAGTTCTACTAATGCCTCTGCTCCTTTGTGTTTCAAATGCAATAAGTCAGGACACATCAAGGTAGATTGTCCTCTCAACAAACAAAAGGAGAAGTGGAAGGCACCCAAGTTCGACAAGTCACGAAAGTACAAGAAGGAGTACAAGAAAGGCCTTGTCGGTACATTCACTGACTCAGAAGAGGACTCCTCAAGTGGAGAGTCAGATGATGAATAAGTGGAGCAAGCACACATATGCTTCATGGCAAGATAGCAACATGATCAAGATATCGCTTCAGATGAAAGCGAGGATGAAGGTGAAGAGGTAACTATGGATGATCTAAGATTAGCTAATGAACAAATTTGGTCTAAGTATTCTAAGTTGGTAAATAGATATACTAAGATCAAAGATGAGTTAACTAGTCTGTAGACCACACCTAAGCCTATCATCACCAATAACGACACCGTTGTTGAAGCCTTGAGAACTTAGATTGTAAATCTCAAATCTCAACTTGAACATGTTAACCTTGAGGATTCGGAGGAACACGAGATAGCGGATTTGATTTCTCGAAACTCAACTTTGAGTATTGAGAATGAGAGTCTCAAGTCCCGTGTTTGTGAACTCACTACACAAGTGTCCACTTTGGATACTACTATACTTTCTCTCACTGAGAAAAATGAGTCCACAATAAGCCGAATTGAGAAATTCAACAAAGGGAAGGACCGTTTGGATAATATTCTGACTGACTTACTTCCAGCCAATCATCGTAATGGTTTGGGGTATAAAAAGAAAAATTCATCCAAATCCTCCACCACCTTTGTAAGGCCATCCTCCGATGCCTCAACTAGTGGGAGTAAACACCCTATGGGTAGTTCATCTACCAATGGTACTTCCACTAAGTACACACCCCCTCTTGGAAAGAAACCCACTTTGGGTGGACCTCCAAAGAAGGGTCATGCATTTATGTATACCAATACTATGTCACGTAGGAACACACCTCCTACCCCACTTGTTCACACGTATGATGATTTCTATGCTCCACGTCCACGAGCACGTGCACACCAAGTGAGACACACTCACACACGTGTTCCCCCACATGCTTATGTTCACCCACATCACTACTATATGAATGATTACCATCATGCACCGTATCATATGTTACCACCACCACTTCATCATGTGCCCTATGTTTATTGATTCGGGTTCAATATTACATATTTAACCCCCCATTTAGCCCTATTTTGTGCTCATGTGATGTTATATTGTTCTCTAATACATTCGTAGTTTGTACACAATCATTTATTAGAGAAAACACTCTATTTGAGGACAAAACAGCAATTAACTAAGTATTTCTGCACTTTTTATATTTTTCATAGCTTGGCCTCGATCTCACGATTCCAACGACTATTTATTTGTATTTTTCTGAGATCTGTGCTAATTACTGTGAATTTTTGAATACAGAATACCAATTAAATGGGGAAATACGCACGAAATACGGCGTAAATACGAAATACGGGACACGTGGCACTCATCCGTGCAGTCCCGCCAGATCAAGCGGCCCAAAACAACGGACGACGTGGCCATTTCCCAACCGATCGATCGCCATCCTACGGCCACAAACACTCCCGCATTTGAATCATAAAGCAAGCGGCGTGGCCGAATCCAGTCCGTTGGATGATGATCCAACGGCTATCGCACGGAGCTGAGAGCGAAGCGGAGCGATGCAGGCGTAATTTCAAGGGACACGCGTCAGCACCTCGCCAGATCCCGCTTTTAAACGGACGGCCACAATCGAACAGCAAGCGAGTTCGGAGAGCGGAGCGGACGAAAGCGCAGCCGTTTGATCTCGTGATCGAACGGTACAGATGCATCCCAGAGAAGAACTTGGAGGCGATCAAGCGAAGCGGGCACGGATCAATTGGATCTGATACGCATGGACAGGTGTCAGCGCGTGGTTAAATCCCGCTTGGATCCGACGGTCAGTATTTGCGCCGACGTTTGTGAAGCAGGTTGGGTTTGATTTAGAGCGGGTTTGAACCCGATAACCCCATTAAACCCGTAATGAGCCTATATAAGCGTATTTCTAGGGTTTTTGGGCGTATTCTGGCGTATTCGGGGCGTATTGGAGGCTCTAGAAGCTGTATTTCTCCTCTGAAAAATTCTGTAAAATTCCAGGGGCTGTTCTTCATTTTTCTATAGAGTTTTGAGGCTTATATTGGAGATTTGGTGATAGATTCTTAAACTCATACCCCGTATTTGAAGCTTTTCTATTGTATTTGGCTATTAAAATGAAGTATTTTGCTATGAACTTTGATTTTTCTTGCATTATGAGTAGCTAAATTCCTATTGTGCATGCTATGGTGTAGTTAGGGGATGTGAATCGTATTCGTTTGGTTGAATATCATTATGCTTAATCGATAACGTCGCTAAAGTTGTAGTTTTTGTTATTAAATCCTCTTTTTCATCTTCCAAAAGAAGTGATTGAGTTGATGATCTCCCCAAAAGGGTGAGTTTTAATCTCTCCAAAAGAGAGTTTCATACCGTATTTGTAAGATTATAACTTTAGCAACGATTTTATTCATATTGTGCTTTAACCCCCAAAAGGGTATTTTCCGATGAATTGCTCCCAAAAGGAGAATTCATTGAGTTATATTGGATATTTTCCAGTGAATTGCTCTCAAAAAGAGAATTCATTGTGTTATACTCGTCAACCAAGTTAATACGAATTATTGATCCTAACGAATCCATACCATGTGCATACTTTTCGTCGATACTTTCATACACTTTTCTTCGTTCGCATTGTTCACCACGATCAACTCCATTCACATCACCATCATTATTGAAGTGGTTAGTTTCTCTTTGTTGGATTTCTATTCGATTTGAGATGTGGTTTCAACAGATTTTCTCCCGAGGATTCGACATCTGGACTCCCAGATTTTACTACTTGTACGGACTCTTGCGCTTGAGAGAAGCACTATTTTGGGCCTACCAAGTTTTTGGCGCCGTTGCCGGGGACGAATGGTTTGTGCCTACGGTTTATTTCATTTAGAGGACCTTCGGTGAGATATTTCCACTTTACTGTATATAAATTTTCGTTTAATTTCATTGTACATAAACTTTTGTTTTTAAAAAAAATGGAGTATATGAATTTCTATTGCACAAACAATCTGTATGATGCAAGATATGCTAATGCACACAAACATAGGATGGAGAAGCTCAAGATCGTTAATTTTAATCAAACTGACTGTGAAACTTTCTTTCAGGCCTGGAGGAGGTTCACAAACATATTATCGAGCTATCCGCAGTATGGGTACACAAATGAAGAGCTTATGGCGTCCTTCCTAGATGGACTACGACCACAGCTGCAAGAATTATTGGGAGGCATGACGCCGACAGAGGCGTGGGAATACATGGAGACTCTGCAAGAAAATGAAGAAACCATAGAAGAGACTTCAGAGTGCGATTCAACGGAGCCTTCGTGCCTCGATTAAAGGGAGCAAAGCGTAGACGTACCTTCGCAATCCTTGAAAGAGGAAGTTCACTCGATTATTCAGACATAGGAGGCTACATCCCATCAATTCCAAGAGAATTTCCTTGCTCGGAGTCGGCAGATTCAGAAATCCTTTGAAAATCTTACTCTGATTACCACTTGCTTAGAAGAAAATAATTCTTTTGAAATTCAACTTCAAGAATCTAATACGAATTTATCTTCTATTGCAGGAAAATCGAGCAAGCCATGTCACGTTGAGGACATGAATAAAAATATCCACATGGCAGAAAGTGTGTGCAAAAGAGAGGACGAGCTAGCAATTTTGGATGAACGAGAGGAGGAGACAGCTAGGGACAAGGGTTTTGAGATTATCGCCATGGAGTCAGAACCATGCCCTCCTCCAGTTTTGTCCCAAAATCATTTACCTCTCTCCCCATTGATCGAGCATCATACCGAGAGTAGTGCATATCTTTCAGGGAGTAGTCGTCAACTTGTTTTAATTTATTTCAACTATTTTGATGACTACATTTGGAATATTTTTGTTGAAAGGAATCTTAAACTAATTTGAACTGACATAACTCATCTCTCGCAGGACATTGGCAAATAAGTTATAGAGATGCTTGGAGTTGTGTTGCTGGGGTCCAATTTAGCTTCTGGAGGAAAAATAATCGCCAAGGAGCGCAAGGAGCAAATTGAACAACTCCCTCCACCATCAAAGATTCGGGATCTGCCATTTGATCACGGTGTGTTCTTTCCAGTAGTGTAGATTTTTATATGCTTTCTAGGTTGCTGGCTTGAATAAACTCGTACCCCTTTCGACATTGAGGACAATGTCCATCCTTAGTTGGGGGGGGTGTGTATGAGACCTTAGGATTTTTTTAGAAGAATAAATCACCAAATCTCATCATTTAAAACGCCTTCACATTCCACGAATACGGATGATTATGCATTGATTGAGTTCTAAAATTTGTTTGTGGCTTGAGTTAATTATTTTTCCTTCATGGAATTACCGTTAATATGCTATTCATGAAAATTTTCAATTGCCATGATTAATATCTTGAAATAGTTTGAATTTATTTCATGCATGCTAATGTGATGAAAAAGCTTAAGTATACACGATTTATTAGAAAAGTCTTCAAGTTGAAGAGGAATTTGGCCTTTGTTATTAATGTTTATGTTCGAAAATATGGGTGTTGAGTTGCTTACAAAGAAAAAAGAAAAGAAAAGAAGGAAAAAGAAAAAAAATGAATGAAGAAAAATGAATGAATAAGTATGTCACTAATAAATAACTTGGTTGGCTCGAGTAGTACAATCCGAGGGGTCCTTTTTGGCCTAATGCCCTATTATCGTCTGATTTGGGAGCCATTGACCGGAACCTCACTCATTTGATGGAGCGATCCAAGTTATACATTTTTCTGCGAATGTTGCTTGATGCGTATTACGCAGAACTAATAAAAGAAAAGAAGTGGCGAATAAACTAAGCAACCTCAATGCCCATGACTTGAACGATCTTTATGAGATGCCAATTCCATGGAAACAAGAAGACTAGAATATAACGATGTGTTATACTTTCACTTGCGCAAAACGATGCTTGCATGTTATTTATTCAAATTAAATTAGAGAAAATATCATGTGATTGATCTTGTGCATGGATTGTGTATATTGATAGTCTAGATCATGTTGGAAAGCGTATTATTGAGTCATGCCATAAGCGATTAATAGAATTTATTGTTTTATTAATCATCCGTATTAATCGCACTTTTTGCTAGAGACTAGCAAATTGCTAGTTGGGGGGTGTGATTCGGGTTCAATATTACATATTTAACCCCCCATTTAGCCCTATTTTGTGCTCATGTGATGCTATATTGTTCTCTAATACATTCGTAGTTTGTACAGAATCATTTATTAGAGAAAACACTCTATTTGAGCACAAAACAACAATTAACTGAGTATTTCTGCACTTTTTATATTTTTCATAGCTTGGTCTCGATCTCACGATTCCAACGACTATTTATTTGTATTTTTCTGAGATCTGTGCTAATTACTGTGAATTTTTGAATACAGAATACCAATTAAATGGGGAAATACACACAAAATACGGCGTAAATATGAAATACAGGACACGTGGCACTCTTCCGTGCAGTCCCGCCAGATCGAGCGGCCCAAAACAACGGACGACGTGGCCATTTCCCAACCGAGCGATCGCCATCCTACGGCCACAAACACTCCCGCATTTGAATCATAAAGCAAGCGGCGTGGCCGAATCCAGTCCGTTGGATGATGATCCAACAGCTATCGCACGGAGCTGAGAGCGAAGCGGAGCGATGCAGGCACGATTTCAAGGGACACGTGTTAGCACCTCGCCAGATCCCGCTTTTAAATGGACGGCCACGATCGAACATCAAGCGAGTTCGGAGAGCGGAGCGGACGAAAGCGCAGCCGTTTGATCTCGTGATCGAACGGTACAGATGCATCCCGGAGAAGAACTCGGAGGCGATCAAGCGAAGCGGGCGCGGATCAATTGGATCCGATATGCGTGGACAGGTGTCAGCGCGTGGTTAAATCCCGCTCGGATCCGACGGTCGGTATTTGCGCCGACGTTTGTGAAGCGGGTTGGGTTTGATTTAGAGCGGGTTTGAACCCGATAACCCCATTAAACCCGTAATGAGCCTATATAAGCGTATTTCTAGGGTTTTGGGCATATTCTGGCGTATTCGGGGCGTATTGGAGGCTCTAGAAGCCGTATTTCTCCTCTGTAAAATTCTGTAAAATTCCAGAGGCTGTTCTTCATTTTTCCAGAGAGTTTTGAGGCTTATATTGGAGATTTGGTGATAGATTCTTAAACTCATACCCCGTATTTGAAGCTTTTCTATTGTATTTGGCTATTAGAATGAAGTATTTTGCTATGAACTTTGATTTTTCTTGCATTATGAGTAGCTAAATTCCTATTGTGCATGGTATGGCGTAGTTAGGGGATGTGAATCGTATTCGTTTGGTTGAATATCATTGTGCTTAATCGATAACGTCGCTAAAGTTGTAGTTTTTGTTATTAAATCCTCTTTTTCATCTTCCAAAAGAAGTGATTGAGTTGATGATCTCCCCAAAAGGGTTAGTTTTAATCTCTCCAAAAGAGAGTTTCATACCGTATTTGTAAGATTATAACTTTAGCAACGATTTTATTCATATTGTGCTTTAACCCCCAAAAGGGTATTCTCCGATGAATTGCTCCCAAAAGGAGAATTCATTGAGTTATATTGGATATTTTCCAGTGAATTGCTCTCAAAAAGAGAATTCATTGTGTTATACTCGTCAACCAAGTTAATACGAATTATTGATCCTAACGAACCCATACCATGTGCATACTTTTCGTCGATACTTTCATACACTTTTCTTCGTTCGCATTTTTCACCATGATCAACTCCATTCACATCACCATCATTATTGAAGTGGTTAGTTTCTCTTTGTTGGATTTCTATTCGATTTGAGCTGTGGTTTCAACAGATTTTCTCTCGAGGATTCGACATCTGGACTCCCAGATTTTACTACTTGTACGGACTCTTGCGCTTGAGAGAAGCACTATTTTGGGCCTACCACTTATCCACCGCATGCATACACTAGGCCACTTCCTCGTAGAACACATGCACCGCGTAGAAATCAACAAAATATGCATGTTCCCAATAGGAAAAGGGCTCCCAAGAAATTCACTATTTGGGGCCCGAAGGACACAAGCATGCATGAGAAACAAGCATATATTAATTCTTATTTCATGAATGTTGTGCACAATGATGACTCTGTTGGGAAGTCTAAGTCCAATTGGACTTGGTTTCCAAAGGTCTAATCTCTTAGGACCCAATGACCTTGGGTACCATGATACGATATTTTTATCTTCAGGTACTCAAGGAAAAGAAAAGGAGAAACAAATCAAAATTTGGCTCCAAGGATGGGTGGATACTTTATAGCGAGTGCTCAAAACACATGACTGGTAAAGCTCAGTTGTTATCCGAAGTGGTGCCCATTGAAAATGGAAATCGAGTGGTCTTTGGAGGCAACGAGAGTGGAACCATCATCGGTGTTGGAAAAGTTGGTAACCCCTCTAAACCCCTTATAAGTGATGTTTACCTTGTTAAAGGCTTAAATCACATTCTAATCTCAATAAGCCAACTTTGTGATAAGGGTTACAAAGTTAGCTTTGAGAAAGGAATGTGCCATATTTTAAGAAAGGATAATAATACACGCCATAAGAACATATATATCCTAGATATTCCAAATTCACATGAACAATGTCTCATTACCAACACAAGTGAACAACACTTATGGCATCGACGTTTTGGTCATGCGAATTTTGGAACACTTTTCAAACTATCCAAGCTAAATTCTATAAAAGGATTCCCTAAGATTGCCTTTCAAAAGAAAAGCTTTTGTGACTCGTGTCAACGAGGCAAACTTCCAAAATCGTCATTCAAATCTATGAAAAGCATATCCTCTAAACGGCCTCTAGAGCTTTTACATCTAGATCTTTTTGGGCCAACTAGAGTTGCTTCATTAGGGAATGCTCGATATGGACTTGTCATCGTTGATGACTTTTCTAGATTTACTTGGGTATTTACTTTAATTAATAAAAATGATGCTTTTGAAAACTTCACAGTATTTGTTAAGAAAGTACAAAATCTCATTGGAACCACCATTGTCACTATTCGTAGTGATCATGGAGGGGAATTTGAGAACGATTCTTTCTCAAATTTCTGTGATGAAGTTGGTATTACTCACACCTTTTCTTTCCCTCGCGCACCCCCTCAAAATGGTGTTGTTGAGAGAAAGAATAGGATGCTAGTGGAATGTGCTCGCACTATGCTTGATGATAGCCAACTTGACCATCAATTTTGGGCAGAAGCGGTACACACCGCTTGCTATGTGTTTAGTAGGATACTCTTGAGGCCCTGCACCAAACAAACTTGTTATGAATTGTTGTTTGGTAGATTGTCTCAAGTTAAACATTTTAGAGTTTTTGGTGCAAAATGTTTTATCAAGAACACGTATGGTAGTTTGGACAAATTTGATCCAAGATCCGATGAGGGGATATTTGTTGGATATTCCTCCCGTAGCAAAGCCTACCGGATATACAACAAAAGAACCTCAACGATCGAGGAATCTCTTCATGTTTCATTTAATGAAAATCTTGTCCCTCCTAAAAGTATCGATGACGATGATTCTATGGAAGTAGTTAGTGACTCTATTGGTAAATCTGATCCTATTGATTCTGTTGATTTTAACCCTACTAATGATTCTTTTGAGAATGTTCCTAGTGACCAGGATGTTCCCAGACGGCTTCAAACAGTTCGTGACCATCCCCATGAGCAAGTCATTGGCAACATACAAGATGGTGTCAAAACTAGATCTCAATTCAATTTCTTCGCTCACTGTGCCTTTGTCTCTTCAGTGGAGCCAAAGAATATCAACGAGGCGTGAGAAGATAGTTCTTGGATCCTAGCCATGGAAGAGGAACTCATTCAGTTTGAGAGGAATGAGGTCTGGGAGCTAGTTTCGTTGCCTTCAAAGAACCCCAACTTTATATGAACGAAGTGGATTTTCAAGAACAAGACAGACGAGAACCAAAACGTCATCCGAAACAAAGCCCGGTTAGTTGCTCAAGGCTACAGGCAAGAGGAAGGTATAGACTTCGAGGAATCTTTTGCACCTGTAGCTAGATTAGAATCTATTAGGTTGTTATTGTCATTTGCATGCCATAAAGATTTCAAACTTTTTCAAATGGACGTAAAAAGTGTGTTTTTAAACGGAGATGTCATTGAGGAAGTTTATGTTTCTTAACCTCCGGGTTTTATAAATGAAAAATTTCCAAATCATGTTTTCAAACTTAAGAAAGCACTTTATGGTTTGAGACAAGCTCCTAGAGCTTGGTATGACCGCCTAAAGAACTTTCTTTTGGATTTGGGTTTCAAAATGGGTGAGGTTAATTCAACGCATTTTGTTAAGTATGCAAATCATGACATTATTTTAGTTCAAATTTACGTAGATGATATAATTTTCGGTGCTACTAACTTTACTCTTTGCGAAGAGTTTGTTGAGTATTGGACTCTCCACCTTGATTTTGATGATGATCAAACACAAATCATTGTGACTAACTCCTATGATTGCAGTTAGCTACAAAGTCACCAATTAGATTCAAGAAGATAAAAAGTGACTACACGTGTTGATTCAAGTGGAGGACTTGGTAGATCAACAAAGGTGAAGCATTGGCTTGAAGAACTCAACGGCTACTTCAAACCTCAAGCCAATGACATCAACAATTGAATGGAGATTCAATCCAAAGAGAATAAAGGAATGGATGAGTCAAAAGCTTCGAAGACTATGACGTTCAAGTAATTCAACTAAAAGACTCAAGACCATGAAGATTTATGGAGATCGTCGCCAAAGTAATTTGTTCATCTTAAGCGACGTCCCAAGACTTCCTCAGAACGCGTGATCGTTGTGCCTGGAGCTTCGTTGAAGCTCAAGGAGTATTCATGAAGTCAAGGGATTCGGATTCTTCATGTTGAAGCTTTGAAGACGGTTTGTCGTGTTTACTTTTATGTCTTCGAGCTTCGGTTTAGTAGAATGTTAAGTCTTGAGTAGTACTTGCCTAGAAATCTTCTTAACTTTCATATCTTATCTCTAGGATTGCCTTAAAAGCCATTAGAAACCTTCCCGTAGCTTATCGCTTCATTTCTCGGCTTCGTTTACATCTTAGTTGGTTCAAGTAGAAGAACCAACCGACTAGATGACGATCTAGTCAGTTGGAAATTCTTCTTGAACCGACTAGACATCCTAGTTAAATTCAGCCCATTCACTGTTGGTCAATTAGTCGGTCCAAGAAGGTTCACCGACCGACTAGATGACGATCTAGTCGGTTGGAAATCCTTCTCAGACCGACTAGCTGTCCTAATCTATTCAAGCCTATTTGTTGACCTTCTAGTCGGTCCAAGAAGGCTCACCGACCGACTAAATGACGATCTAGTCGGTTGGTGTCTCTTCTCAGACCGACTAGTTCTCCTAAGTGAAATTTGACTTCTTTACTGTTGATTGATTAGTCTGTCCAAGAAGTCTCACCAACCGACTAGTTGTCAAACTAGTCGGGTGCTGTTTCTTCTTAGACCGACTAGTTCTTCATATCCTTGAATTCACTATCTTTGCAGTTAACCTTCTAGTCGGTCCAAGAAGGCTCACCGACCGACTAAATGACGATCTAGTCGGTTGGGGTTTCTTCTTAGATCGACTAGTTCTACATATCTTGATTTCGTTGTCTTCCTTCTTAGGCGGTCCAAGAAGAATCACCGACCGACTAGTTTCCAAACTAATCGGTCAGTGATCCTTCTTAGACCGATTAAGCAGCTTCAGAATAGAGCCGTTGGAGCATTTAATGCCACGAATTTTGTGACCGTTTTCTCTCTTCTCTATATAAGTTTGAGTGCTTCAAACCAAAAATTAAAGGCTGAAATTAGAGACATTTTCACACCTTTGAGAAGATCCATTCAACTCCAATTCCAAGCTCTCTCATCTCACAAGAATGTCTCACTTACTCTTTGAGCACCAATTTCTCAAGAGTGATTCTCATTCCTTGTGAGCTTCTCAAGCTAAAAGCTTGAATCCAAGTCACCAACTTCTCCCTAGCCATCTATTGCTGCTCATCTTAGTGGAGCTAGGGTTTGGTGATCTCATCTTCCTCAAAATCCATTCTTGTCCCAAATTGGTAAGTATTTCTCAAGGCATAGTGTCACGCCTCGCTTACCAAAAATGTGGAGGTGAGACGTGAGAAGGTCCGCTCAGACTTGAAGCTATGAAACTCCAAGTCCGATAAGCGTATAAATTATCATATGGCAGGTCCTTGCAACGCAAACGAAACAACAATAATAATAAAGGAAAGAGACAAAAGAGAAATCTCTGATTATCCATTGAATGAATTACAATATCACAGAAAAGCCACCAGGCTAAAAGGAAAAGAGTCTAAGGCCCAAACATGGCCAACAAGGTATAACATACATACAAAGGTGCCACGCACCAACTAACAGCAAACCTAAACAAAGAAGTGAACACGAGCGGTCTTCAAGACAGGCCACTGGTGTCCACTCACCACCACAGCAAACATCAGCATCAGCAACACCATATCCCCTGCAACAAAGCTCTGGCTCTGGGTCTAACATGTGACACCCAAAAGAGAGAGGGGCACATGTCAGCAAGTCTGGAAAGACTTGTGCAAGGAAACTGAAAGAAAGGTAAACTAACAACCTAGCAGTTATAGTATGATGCATGGCAGGGCAAGTATAGTATAGAAGTGACAAGTAAAGTACAAGTAGCAAGTAACAAGTATGTCATGGATAACAAGTTTCACAAGTAAAACACGGACAAGTACAAGTGGTAAGTGTGACAAGTATTGTCAAGTAACAAGTACAAGGGATCACCCACACATGGATGCCCTATTGCCCGCAGGCCGTATTCAAGTATCAAGTACAAGGGATCACTCAACGAGTGCCCTATTGCCCGCAGGCTGTATTCACGCATCAAGTACAAGGGATCACTCAACGAGTGCCCTATTGCCCGCAGGCTGTGTTGAGCTCGTCTTTTGGAACACGAGCCAGAAAGTACAAATGGCATAGGGTTGTGCCCACGCAAGGTGGGTGCCTAGCCAGAACAATAGAACAAGTATGTAGCAAAGCTACGCAATCACGATGAGTATTCAAGCATGCAATGACATGAGCAGTCAATACGCGTACCGTTAATTGTATTTAAACGTGACAGGCAAAATGCAATGACGTGAACAGATATTCGCGTACCGTTTATTGAAATTAGACATGACAGGAAAAATGCAATGGCATGAACGATATTCGCGTACCGTTTATTTAAATTAAACATGGCAGTTAGAGATGCATGGATGTCATGAACAGTTAATTCGCGTACCGTTAAGGGAAAGTAAACGTGACATACAAGCATGATGAAAGTGACGGACCAAGCTTCGTTGTCAAGCTAGGTCAATGGCGTCTAATCGGCTATCCTTTCACCGTCTAGTCTCTTTTACGCTAAAGCAAGGTAAATGGCCTAAGACATGGCCTAAACCAAGGAATGCAAGTTTCACTTGCCTGGCACCGAGGAGAACGATCAACGTAGGCACATCACACAAATTTGTTTTCTACGGGAATGGATCACTGTCATGGAAAAACAACATTAGAATGGTAACTAATCCGTATTCACAATCGAACCCTACGATTTCTAATGATCCATTTTATTAGGGTTTCATAAATATCAAGTGTGGGTTATGAGATTATTAAAGGAAGAATACTACCCGTGAAGAAGCGGAGGAACGACGCCGAGAACCACGGCGACGGAAGAACAATCCGGCTCAGATCTGGAAATGGGGAAAATCTGGAGAAAATGGGTTTGGATGAGGCCTTTTGGGGATTTGATGAGGGTTTGAGGTTGAGGAGAGGTAGGCTA
This sequence comes from Scilla litardierei, assembly GCA_030789695.1. NCBI lineage: Eukaryota > Viridiplantae > Streptophyta > Magnoliopsida > Asparagales > Asparagaceae > Scilla > Scilla litardierei. The sequence continues at coordinate 141,585 of JAULAV010004438.1, forward strand.
TGTGAAATGAGGGTTTGGATGATGATGGATGAGCTTGAGATGAAGGATCAATGGTTTGGGGAAGAAGGGGGCTCAATGGGGGAGAAATTAGGGGTTGGGGTGATGAGGAAGAAGAAGAAAACGTTTGGGGCGTATTTATAGAAAAGTGTGGCGGCTAGGGCAAAACTAGGGTTTCCTGGGCTGATTAGTCGGTCAAAGAAGGATTGGTGACCGACTAGTTTTGGAACTAGTCGGTCGGTTCATCAACGCAGACCAACTAAGAGTAAACAGTAACTCGGCTGGGAAGATGATTAATGAACTAGTCGGTTGAAGAACAATGGCTGACCGACTAGATTACAATCTAGTCGGTCGAAAGATGTTCTCAGACCGACTAAAGATAAACAGTAACTTCTGAATTATAATCAAAGCACACTAGTCGGTCCATTAAGGATTGCCGACCGACTAGATTGAGATCTAGTCGGTTGGTTCTCCTTCTTGAACCAACTAACGTGCACGAAAAGTGTCGATTCGAAGCGCGAAGCTTCGGGAAGATTTCTATGGCTTCTAGGATCGATTTATACCCTAAGATATGATCGATATGAAGCTCGTCATGAGTGACTTACTCCGAGTTCAATGATTCTAAGGAAGAAGCTAGAAGATCACATCAAAAGGAATGAAAACGAAAGCTAGGAAATTTCAACGAGATGAATGAAAGCGAGAACTATGGAAATGGAAACCACACAAGGAGAGAACCCACCATCGCAAGCAAAACACACTGATAATCCAACCATACAAAAACCAGTCGTTACATCCTACCCACCTTAGAATAAAGTCCGTCCTCGGACTTTCTAACATACATATAGTCGCTCTGGTAACTACCCTCAACCAATTTCACATCATAAATTCAACCAAGTACTTTCATTTCGAGTGCTTATATATATGCACTAGAAATCCAATATTACTACCACTACACACATATTTTCACGCACATAGTACACTCATACTTATTATAGTCAATCAATTTCATACACGTATTTCAATCACAAATATATAGTCAATATATTTATACAACAATAAACACTTATTACTTACTATAAGAAAATAACCAAGCCTCTCTTATTTGAAAATAGTTTCACATTTGTTTAGTCATTCAAATACATGCAAATATTTCACCCTATTTTCACCTCACATATAGTCCTATAACTATATATTGGTATAGCCACCCACAATCGTGTGCGTAACACAACCAAGCACAAACAACTCAAACACCATACATACATCATCCATCACCATTCACCACCACATACAATTATACCAAGGTACATAGAGTATACCCACTCAAGCTTGAGTGAGACTCAAATCATAGCAGGACATTTATATACGTAACACAGTATCCATACACATACCAATCCACTCCAAGGCATGCACATCCACGTATCACATATTTTCACACCATATCCATCCATTTATAATTATCATATCAACACATCAACTACATACAAGTTTAAGAGATGCAATAGTCGGGTATACCTCCTGATATACACGCATACGACATCTCATAAAACAAGTAGTACCAATCAAAATTATCATTCTGCTATCATACGTATATCACATCATACTCAAGCAGAAAATTACCTACACACAACATACAAATGCCAACACCCATACCACCATATACACACCACGAAATCAACACTACGACGACATAACCACTTAACTAATAGGCCCACCAAACTATAACAAGGTTCACACAGGCAACGACAAGCTCTATGGGCTAGACAAAAGGAAAGAACCGAACCTAGATCATGACGAATAGAAAGATCGAAAAACATGGGTTCAGCAAGGACGAAGATAAGGTGCCAAATTTGGTTATGGGAATCAGGGTAAGACTGTGAATGTTTAGGTGGAGAGAAAGATGCAATGATACCCTTAAAGAATACGTAAAGAAGCTAGTGTAAACAACATAAGTTAAAATACGTGAATTCGAAAACCGTTGTACTTCAAAAAGTCGGAGTCCTCGTTTGTATAAAATTATTTAGAGATCGATAAACAAGTTGTTTGAAAACGAGTTTGAGACGAATATACGTAATAAGAGGAAAAGTGGTTTATTGGCTTATATAAAATCACCATGAGGAAAAAGGAAATCATTTACTCGAACATTAAAACATAGGTCAGAAATGTTATGCGGCAGTAATCTAAAAATTTTGGAAAAGTTTTGAGATTCGAAGATTGAAATCAGATCAAGTATAGTGTGGAGAATTTAAGCGCATGCTAAAGGTTTTCCAAATCTTAAAACTGAAGAGAAATCCCAAATAAACCATATCGATAATACTTTTAGAGAAATCCGGATTTGCCAACAAAATTGATTTATACAAGATCTTAATGTACGAGCAAAAACGAACGTGGTACCGATATATAAAAATAATTGAAGTCACATTTTAGAAATTATCTTAAAAGTGTGTATGGTGAATGGAAGATAATATCTTAGTAGCATGGAAAGAGAAAAGGATATTTAAACTCATCAAGTTAGTATTAAAACTTTTAAACCGTTTTATGAAGGGTCTAAGTCAGGAATGATTTCAAAATAGTAATTTTTTTTTACAAAAATCTAAAATATGGAAAATGTTGAGCATAAAATCGACTTGCTAAAAGCCGAAGTCCAAAGGGACTTGAAAAGTTTATTAAGAGTAAGCACGAGGTGTTTTCGAATAAAATTTTAATGGCACAAGTAAGAAAAGAAATTATGATTCGAGTTAGGAAAATAGAAATACGGTTCAGAATGAAATTGGTATATGAAAAAGGGACAAGACATTTATATCGATACGAAAGTATATGCTGAAAATATTATAAACTTCAAATCTATAAATCTCAACACAAGTTTCGATATTTTAAAAACATAAATAGTTTAAGTCGGCGAAGGAGCATGAAACCTTACATATATCAAAAGTGTTTCGAACAAATTTAAACTTAACGAAAGAAGAAGATCGAAGATACTTTTAGGGAAATAGGGATTCGCCATAAGAACGTGTTGGTATAAAACTTTTGAAGTACGAGTACGACGAACCTATAATTGATATATACAAAAATTAGTTGAAGTCCATTTAGTTTGGAAAAGATTTTAAAGTATGTATGCTACGCGATTAAAATGGATCTCATAGTTAGAATACGGTATATCGAATTTTCCAAAATAGTATTGGAGTCTTTAAACCGAAATGCGAAAATATAGACAAGAAAATGGTTACGAGTTAGCAATTATAATTACAACCATCAGACTCTGAAATCGATAAGGAATTTGACTCAATCGAAAAGTGAGAAATTTTAAGTATATACGTAGCGGGTTTAAAACAAAATTTAAACTTAACGAAAACTTTAGTAAGGGAAATCGAAAAATAACTTTAAAAGAAATTAAGCCTTGCGAATGGGGACCTTCGAAGGATCAACGATTATAGAAACGGGGTGGTCATGGGAATCGAGGCAAGGGATTTGGTCGGATGATCAAAACATAAATACGCCTAGGTTATGACTTAGGAAAATCTACGGAAACTCCTACGGTCAACCAACTAAAGATTATGGAACTAAGCACTAAGACTTCCCTAAGGGCTAGACAGCGATGAAATGAGTTCAGCTTGGTCCGAAATCGATGAACCCAAGCGAGAGACCAAAGAATTCTAGAAGTCTATCCTAGTCAAGCTAGACAGGAACCACTAAGGTAACTCCTACGACGACCAAATCAACTCCTAGCGAGGAGTCTAACTAACAATCAAGGATCCCTAACTAGCAAGCACAAACTTCTAACTAAGTCTCACTATAGTCCTGACCTAATGGATTTCCTATCAAGCTGGGACAGGTGCTCTAACACGCCTACTAGCCACCTAAGACATAGGAACGCTAAAAACCTAGACTCCGGGCTTATAACTTGGATGTTCTAATTTATTTAATGGACATTCTATAATTATTATTGTTGTTCCGATAGTTCGCCTTTGCAAATGGACCTGCATTGGCCACCACTAAAACCTGTCACGCCCCGCTTACCAAAAATGTGGAGGCGAGACG